>PISX010002959.1:0-147848 GCA_004024625.1 Mellivora capensis | reverse complement strand
GTGCAATTGCTGGGTCATAGGGTAGTTCTATTTTCAACTTTTTGAGGAACCTCCACGCTGTTTTCCAGAGCGGTTGCACCAGCTTGCATTCCCACCAACAGTGTAGGAGGGTTCCCCTTTCTCCACATCCTCGCCAGCATCTGTCATTTCCTGACTTGTTCATTTTAGCCATTCTGACTGGTGTGAGGTGATATCTCATCCCTTCTTACTAAGTCCTGGCAACACTGACCTTTTTTACTCTCCCCTCAGTTTTGCTTGTACTCATATTCAAGACCTTTTTTTTTTTTTAGAGGCTTTAGGACTTTTTCAGAGAGAAAGCATGTACACAGGGGGAGGGGCAGAATTGCAAGCAGATTCCATACTGAGCCTAGGGCCCCAAGATCAGGACCTGAGCCAAAACCAAGAGTCAGGAGCTTAACCCAATGTGCCACCCAGTTGCCCCACTTGTCTCCAAGACTTTTAAGGACACACATCTATGGTCTCAAGGAGCACTACAAAATTGATACAAAGGGATTGGTTTGGTTCATCTCAAAAGCCAGTAGTGTTATGTAAAACAGCCATGGACCTGCATGCTCATCTTCATAGCTCCAGTCCAATCCATGGGGATCTTCACCCACATGGACTCAGGCTCTTCCTCTGGCTTGGGGAGTTAAATGTCCAAATCTGTCATTTAATCTTTCCTTTTGGATCTCAGCAAATTTGAGTCTGTTGACCAAATTTCTCCAGACATTTAATGTTCCAAGTTCCCTGAAACAAGATGTTTCACATCAAAAGTAAACTCACAGCCCACCCTCCCCCAAACCCCCTCGATGCAGAGAGGTTTCAGCAAGAGGAAGAGTGAGGTTGTGATGGTTGATTTTCTGTTCTACAGTGAGTTGGGCTATGTGCTACCCTTTTTCTGCAGTGCAAGCTTGGTACCCTAGTTCTACACACCAAGTTCCTGGGATGATGCTCATCCTTGGGAGCTTCTGGGTCTGTGTGCTAGAGGAAGCAGTGTGAAGTGGTCTCTGTGTTCAGGAGCTGTCCTAGAGTTCCCTGCAGGAACCAGCTCAGCCTTTTCCATTCATAGCCTCCCCAAAGCTGCGGGGCTCCTTTGCTTCTCTGTCTTATGCAAGCTCCCTTGATGTTACAGCATTTTGAAGGGAGATTTCACCCCAGGGATCAAATCTTGGAAGTTTTCTAAAGCTAGGAATTTGAGACTGGCTTCTTGTATAGCTAATGTTTTTGAGATTCATCTTAGTTGCGTGTATCAGTAGTTCATTCTTTTTAATTACTGAGCATATTCAATTGCACTGATGTCCTACAGTTTGTTTGTCCATTCTTCATTGAAGGAGTTTCAGGTTGTTTGCAGTTTGAGCAATGATAAATAGGGCTTCCAGGACTATTCATGTGCAGGTTTTTGTGTCAATATAAGTTTCATTTCTCTGAGGTAAATAACTGATTGTGGGATTGCCGGGTCATATGGTGTGTAGGAAAACTTCTCCTCCTCACATGTTCTTCTTCTACTACTCACACAGAATACTTCACTTCAGACACTTCTGGTAACCAAAAGTGTGTGGGGGTATTCCCCCACTAAATAATTCTGAGACGTCAACAGAGTGTCTTGTAATTTAACCCAATTCTGAAAATTAGTGTCCAACTGCACATGTTCAGGGCTCAGTCCCACAAGACCATCCCCCATGTCAGATGCCAATTACACACCCTGGTTATCCGTGCTTCCAACCAGTGGCTATACATTGGAGGTTTCCACAACTCCTTCCTCGGGTTTTATTAATTTGCTAGAGTGGCTCACAAAATTCAACAAAAGACATCACTACTGTTTATAGAGTTTTTTAAATTAAAGGATATGATAAAAGATACAGATAACATCGAGATGAGCTGGCTAGGAAGATATGTGGGCAGGGACACAGAGCCCCCATGTCATCTCAGCACACCACTCTCCCTGCACCTCCACATGGTCAACAGGGAGCCTAGAAGCTCCCTGAACCCCATACTGTTGGGATTTTTATGGAAGATTTATCACATAGGCATAATCAGTTATTAAGTTTATTTCCATCTCCTCTCTGGAGAACTAGGGGATGAGACTAAAAGTCCCAAGCTTCTAATCATGGCTTGGCCTTTCTGGTAACCAGCACTCATCCAGGGGCCCACCCAGAGTCACCTCATTAGAACAAAAAACACTTTTATCACCCAGAAAATTCCAAGAGATTTAGGAACTTGGTGTCAAGAACTGGGGTCATAGGGGCCCCTGGGCATCTCTATTCAGTTGAGCATCCAACTCTTGATTTCAGCACAGGTCATTATTTCATGGGTTGTGGCCCCACAATGTCTCCATGTTCAGCAGGAAGTCTGCTTGAAAATTCTCTCCCTCTGCCCTTCCCCCCACTCACTTGCTCTCTCTTTCTCAAATAAATAAATAAATCTTAAAAAAAAAAAAAAAGCTGGAGCTAAAGACCAAATATTAAAACAAAAGATCTTCCTAGTGCTCTTATCACTTAAGCTATTACAAGGGTTTTAGGGTTTCTGTGCCAGGCCCAGGAAGCATATGGTTAACTATGGGAAGTGTATGACTACAAAGAGATGGCACCAAGGAGTCCTTTGGGGTGGCGAAGTCCTGGATCCTGACTGTAGTAGTGGTTACACATACCTGTATTAAAATTCATAAAGTTGTACACAAGAGCCATTTTAACTGTGTTCATTTAAAACAATAAAATGAAAGGAAAAGATTCCCCATATTGGCATTTTTAAAGAAGTCAAGAATTTGCAGGTTTTGCCTGTTCTTTCTCTCATAAAGAAAGTTTCTGGGTAGAATGAATATGAGCCACTGATATCTCTGCTGAGGGCCATCACAATGTTCTAAAACTGTCTTCAGAGGAGATAGAAGGTGGACAAATCCAGGATGAGTTCAGGGTAGAAGGGAGGAGAACATCAACATACCTGATGTTTATAGCATTTTAGTTCAGTGGTTATGTTGGGGCTGTATTTGTGTCTGAGGTCCCTAGTTTCTTATTAAATAGAATCATCACAGTTAGACAGAAGAAGTGCTCTTCTCTGCCATGTTTGACAGAAAAGAGCAGCCTGGCAGAGCTCTACTATTTAATTTTACAAATATTCCCATAGATGTTGCATTGGTTTCCTGTGTTTGCTGTCACAAACTAGCACAAACTTACTAACAGTATTTATTCTCTCACTATTCTGGAGTCCAGAAGTCCAAAATCAGTGTCACCAGGCCAAAACCAAGTCTCCAAGGGATGATCCATTCCTTGCCTCGTCCAACCTTCTTTGGTTTGTGGCCACATCTCCTGGATCTCTGTTTCATGGTCACGTGGCCTTTAACTCTTCTGTCTTTGTCAAATCTGCCTTTGCCTTCCTCTTATTATAAAGGTATATCTCATTTAGGATTATATGTTCAGATAATCCAAGATTATCTCTCCCTCTCAAATCCTTAACGTAATGTCCTTGGAAAAGCCCTTCTATGGCCATAAAGGTAACATGCCCAGGCTCTGGGGATTAGGACATGGATCTCTTTTGGGTGCGGGGGGGTCATTGTTTAGCATAACATAGATTCCCTGGACAAGGGAAAATTAATCAGACATACATCTTTCCCTTACTAAGGAACTTGCCTACATAACCAGGTACAATGAAGATAATTACCGAGTACCTATGTAGCTGGTAATACAAATGATCTCACCAGAGCCAGAACCAGTGGGGCAAGGGGCATTGACAGAAGAGCCTAACAGATATGGATAAACCTACTTACCTTAGGGAAGTCACATGGTATACTTCGCTGGGAAACGGGGGGTAATAATAGAACCAACCTTATGGACTCTGGGTGAGGATTAAATAAAATACTTTATTTAGGGCACCGATCAATGATGAAGGCTCCCTAACCAGTAGATATTGCCATTGTTATTCTTGTATGTTTGCAACAGATGAATTATGGATTTTTTTTAACATTCCTTAGACAGAAAAAGACTGGGGAGTTATATATGTTCTTAAGCTCAGGAGATGGTAACTGGTATAACTGGATTTAGGCTTTTGGTATAGAGCCCTGTGCCCCTGCCATTAAACCACAACTTTTTCCCTGGGGCAGAAAGTAATTGCTTAGGGGAGGCAGAGATGAAGGTCTTCTAGGTTTCCCAGGAGGCAGCATTCACTAGGTGGGCAAAGACAGGAGAACTTCCTGGAGGAGGTGGTTCTTAAGCAGGATTTTTAACAATGGGAAACATTTAGAGATGCAAAAAGCAGAGGACAGTCTTTCCAAGTGGTGGAACATGACCCAGGCCATAGCCACTCAAAAAGTTGGGACACCTTCCAAAAAGCCAACAGCAATACTTTCTATTGAGGTCAGACTATCCTCACACAGAGCGGAAGCCACGCAGCTCAGCCCAGGAAACCAGCTTGCAAAGGTCTCTTACATACATACATTTAAGTATTTTGCCAGAACCCTTCGCTCCTTTGGCAGAAAATGGCATTTTATATCACATGACATCACTGAAACTGGATTTCTCAGTGTAGGACTTTCCTACTGGGAACAAATTAGGGAAAACTTACAACAAGTTATAGACAAGTATGCAAGTCTTGAGCCTGTGTTTTTCTGAAAACAGGAAGTCGACTTTAAAATTCCTACCTTTCCCGGCAAAGGCACTTTTCATTACTGAGGTTGCTCTTGACCTGTATGGCTTCAGCTTTGTCAGTTTCCAACCACAGCAAAACTCCTGCATTTATTTTTCACTCCTGCCTTATTGCTATTGGTCAGATAATAAATCAAATGCAATTTCATGTCATTTTTCAACTTAACCAGAAGAGTATTAGAAGCTTCTTAGATGTCTTTTCAAAAGCCCCTAGTTAATTTAGCCCTTGTATCTTTTATTACATCTGAGAAAAAACTCTGCCTAGAAAAGGTCAGGGTTTTTTTTTCCCCTCTGTGGCTGATCCTTGTTATTAAAGAAAGCATCTACGTTCATGACTTGAGAAAAGGGCCTAAATACTGTGAGTTATTATCAGACTTTGAACTGTGAGTCGTTGGAACATACTGACAGGGAAATTAATTATCTTAAGAAAGTGCAAAAGTGATACCGTATGGGATTTTTAATTAATACATATATGAAAGAGAGAGCAAATGAAAGCCATTGTTTCCAAGCAGACATGCATGGTTTCACATAACAGTAGAACGCAAGTGCCCTACTTTCCCTATGCATGTGGCTTTTTGAGAAAGGAGCTACATATAAGGAGCCTCTCCTGCTGTTCTCACTGTCTTGCAATAACTCCCCTGCCCCTTAAGGCAGAGACAAGCTGGCCTCGGCGAGTTCTCATTTGAGGGTCCCTGGATCCATGCATACCTCTAAGGCCACGTCTGTGAATTTCTGCCCTTTCCAGTACTTAGCACTCAGTATTATTGCCAAGTTATCTGGGGCCTTCTTGGTGTCAAGCGTCTTTGGACTTTCAGTGTGCTGTATCCCATTTTGTTCCTCCCCTGATGCCCCGAGGTGCTGCTTTACAGGACTCGACAAACAGGATGGGGCCCAGAGAGAGGCTGGCAGGCTGTACTCTAAGGTTTGACCCATGGTAGTTTTCTTTCCTTTATTCACTGCGGTAAACATCCCCTCAAAATTCAGGTTCACTTTGCTTTCATCCAGAAATGACTTTGCAGCTGGTTTTACTAATTATTCATGACATTCATAAATTGACTCCTCTTGACAAATTTCAATATGAAATTTCTGTCATTATAAAAGAGAAAAAAGAAACCTGATAAACAAGTCATGCATCGCTACCAGCTCACTGTGTGAACCGGGGACTCGTTCAACCTCTCTGGACATTGAATTTACAGGGATATCTAATTAGATGATCTTTGATCACTTGCTTCCTGTTCTAATGAGCTGGTTCCAAACATCATGAAAACAAACGACCTATGCCTCCATCAGACAGTTTTAAGATGATTACCTTTGTTACCAGATACGAGCAGAAATAACATTGTCCCCTTTACAGACCTATGGACCACAGGTAAAGGTCAGCAATAAGCCTGCAGGTGAGCTGACCTTTGCTCCTGTCCAGTCTCTTCTGTCTCCAGTCTTCAGCACATGGGGCCCCTTGCAGGCTCCAAGCAGACCTGGCTGTCGTTCCCCCTGGGCCTTACCCACCATTGCTCTTGGCCTGGCAGTCCCCCAGCTCCCTTTCCTCTGCACTCAGCCAGTCATTCCTGTGTTTCAGGATTAACTCAGCCATCCTTCCTCTGTCTTCCCCTACCCCTAACTCAAAGCAGGTGACCCCATTATGGATCTCTCCTAGGCAATCTCTAATGAATTGTAATTGAGTCCTTACCTAGCCTGGAAGCTCCTGAGAATAGCAACTAGGTCTCATTCCTCCTCATGGGAATTGCAATGCCCAGCACCTCCTGGCTTATTGTCACCATTCCCCAAATGGATGAACAGATGAATGAGTAAAGCACTAGCGCACCACCACACTCCTGCCCACTCCTCTGGCCAGACACCATCATTCTTGGGCAAACCCCCTCACTATTCGTCACTGTGGAAAAACTTCCAGAAAACATCTCCTCAAACAAAATGTCACCAACTCTATGCCCAAAGGCTGCTCCTAATAACGCAAGAGCTAGTTTCCCTTACATAATTCTCTCTCCTGCCTCTTTGTGCCATCTGAGACAGTACATCTCACTCTAGGAGGGGTCAGGAATTTTCTGGCGGCTAGAGCTCTATGACTTGAGCCTCTGAAAGCATCTCTAATTTCAGGAATGGGAACGTGCCAACCTAGAAAAAACAATCCACTATTAAATCATAGGCATGGTGGGGTTTTTTTGCAACCGTTACCCCTGTAGAGGGCAGCCTGCATGGGTGGCAAAGGAAAAACTCAAGTTACACAGTGAGATGACTGCTGGCTTGGCCACTCCTTTACTGTCCTCTGAAATCCAATGATACATTCACTCACTGTCTCCCAATGCCACATAGGTGACTATGAGAAGGCATTGTTCTAGGAATTCAGATACATCAGGGGACAAAACAGAAGAAACTTCTGTCTTCATGGCATTTGTATTCTAGTGAGCAAAAAACAGACAATAAACAAAATAAATGGGCAAAGCATGTAGTATAGTGGTTAGATAAACCACCATATCACTATGGTATGGTATCCCATCCATACCACTATGGATGGCAGAAAATGAAGTCAGGATGGCATTCAGAGAAGGCCTTAAGGAGGAATTAACACCTCAGTAAGAACCTGGAGTTGCTGAGGGAGAGAGCCATGAGGGCATCTGGGAAGATGGAGAAGCAATGCAGAAGCCCTGAGACAGAGCACCCCTAGAACATTTGTGGGATGCCAGGATGGCCCAGAGTGGCTGGAGAGGAATCTGGGATGGGGAGATGAGTAAAAGAAGAGGTAGGAAGTTGGTAGTGGGAGGCCATATTACACAAATCTTTAGGACAAGGCAGGGACTTGGCTATTCTTTTAGATGAAACAGTGAGCTACTGGAAATTTTTGAGCAATCAAGAGCTGATTTGTGTTTTAATAGGTTTACTGGAACTTCAGTATTAACAATAGACTGAAGATTACAAAGGAGAGTGGAAAACCCATTTCAAGGTTTCTGAAATAATCTAATGAGAGGCTGCTGTGGGGGCAGGTTGGGAGCAATGGAGGTGTTGGGATGTGGTTAGATTCTGGATCTAGTGTGAAGGTAGAAGGGACAAAATTTGCAGGGAAATTGGATACAGAATGGGAAAGGAGGAAGAAGAAGTCAAAGATTATTCTAAACTTGCAGACCTGAGCAAGACGAGTCGCTCTTAACAGATGCAAACTGTTGCAGGAGAGGCAGGTGGTTGGGGGGAAGTGAGAGGGCAGAGGACAGAAATCAGGAAATAGAATGTGAACACAAATCTGAGATGCTTACTGGGCAATCGGGGGAGCAACAGAATAGACAGCAACTCTGTATCATATAGTCTTTCCCTGTCTCACCACCAAAACATCCCTGTCTCCAAGGGCTGGGTGGGTTAGACCAACGCCCTTGTGATGGGCGAGTCTCAGCAGGGTGGGCAGGAGGTGTGTGGACATTTTCACGATGACTTTTGACTTCCAGTAGTGATACTCAGTCCAGCTCCAAAACCTTGGCCTTTAAAGGACTAACCTAAACTTTGCTGAGGTTAAAATATCTGGAAAAGCAGCTTTTGGATATTACAGAGAAAGAGCATTAACAAGAGCATTTCCTTCCTTTCTTCCTTCCTTCCTTCCTCCCCAACCCCTTTTCTTTCTTCATTTCTTTTCTTTCTTTCTTTCTCTTTAGAGAGAGAGAGACCACACCTATGCAGGCGAGAGTGGGGACACAGGTGGGGCAGAGGGAGAAGGAGAGAGAGAATCCTAAGCAGGCTCCATGCCCAGTGTAGAGCCCAACACAGAGCTTGATCTCACAACCCTGAGATCATGACCTAAGCTGAATCAAGAGTTAGACGTTTAATTGACTGAGCCACCCAGGAGCCCTGAAAATTACACATTCATTTCAAGACAACATGGGTCAAGTCAGCCCCTAATTTCATTGATAGGTTATGAACATATACATCACATTTTCCATTAACTTAACACTGGGTGGCCGGCTCTGGGAGAGCAGAAGAGGTTAATGTGATGAAACTGGGAGAAGAAAGAGGAAGCCTGTGTAGTCAAGCAATTATCATCATAGTCCCTGCCTTTGACTATTTCAAGAATAGAAGAAAGTACTGACTTCTCAGTTTGGTGAATAGTTTCCCTTCTTAACTTCTAGTCTACTTTCTTATTTTAAATAAATGTTCACTTCACTCCTTAAAGTTTTGTCATTTTTATTCTTTTTCTTAAAGACAGTCCCATGTCTGCCTCGGTGACCTTTTGGAAACATTGTGCCAATGTGGTAGCTGATAAATGACATTAAAAAATATTCCCAAGATTTTTGTGGTTCATTGTCATCCTCATCCATTCATTTAACATTCTGGGGTTTTCTTCTTCCTTTTTTTTTTTAATTGGAAATTCCTTTTAGAAGATGTATTAGTTTTCTATTATTGTCATAACAAATTAGCACAAAATTCGTGGTTTTAAACAATACACACTCATTATTGTATCTTGTTCTGTAGTTCAGAAATCTGAATGGAGTCTCCATAGGCTAACATCAAGCCTTCAGTAGGGCTGCGTTACTTTAAGGAGCCTCTAGGGGACAATCCATTTTCTCCTTGTTATGGGTTGAATTGTGTCTGCTTCTGTGACACAAAACAATTAGTAAATAAAAATGGTATGTGAGGTCCTACCTCCAGTACCACTGAATGACCTTATTTTGGAATAAAATCTTAGCAGATGATGATCAAGTTAAGATGAAATTGTTGGATCAACCCCAATCCCATACGCCTATGTCCTTATAAAAAGGAGAAAAGTGGACACAGATGCACACAGGGAGAAGGCTATGTAGGGATTGGAGGTACTCCTCCAATACCTACTCCAATAGCAGGCAGCTCTCAGAAGCTGAGACAGAGCTGGAACACACCCTTCCCTGGCGCCGTCAGAGGGAGCATGGTCCTGCCTCCGTCTTTATCTCAGTCTTCTGGCCTCCAGAGCTGTAAGAGAATAAATTTCTGTCGCGTAAGCCATCCGATTACATGGATGTTACAGCAGCCCTAGAAAACAAATACATTTATCTTTCCTGGCTCTAGAGGCTGTCTGCATTCCTTGGCTTGTACCCTTCCCCACATGTTCAAAGCCAGAGACATTGCATCTCTCTGACCTTTCTTCCAAAGTCACATGTCCCTCTGCCCACAGCCAAGAAATCTAATTTTAAAAGATGCATGCCATTGCTTTGGGCCATCTGGATAATACAAGATAATCTCCTTAGGACCCTTAAGTTAACCCCATCTGTAAAATCCCTTTTGTCACTTAAGGTAACAAAAGTGGAGGTGTGGGGAATTAGGGCATGGGTCTCTATAGGTGGAGGTGGGACATTATTCTGCTTACCATGAAGAATATAAGTTTTTAAAGTGGTATATAAAATAGATGAAAACATATTTCTCTGTAGGAGTCTGCTGAAAGTAGAAGTCAGGCTTTGGAGAACGGGTGAATGTGACATTGATTAACAGGAGGAGCACCAGGAGACATGGCCTGGGAAGGGCAGGTCTGGGCAGAAGCCTGTGGCAGGAGCAAATAAACAGGTGCAGTGGAGGGCTGCAGTGTTAAGTTCAGAGTAAGAACCCTGGTTCCATCCTGCCCCACATCCTCTCTATACCTCCGTTTTTTTTGTTTGTTTGTTTGTAATCAAGGGCCACCTACTCTGCAGAGCTCTAGCATGAAGCACATGAGATGGTAAGGAATGGACCTTTATGAGGTATGTGTTATGTGGAAGGCATTATATGTGTCATGCTTGATAAACTACAAAGCTCTCTACCAATGATGGTATTATTGTTCCCTGATCTCCAGTGAAAACAGGGGCACCAAAGGATAGGAGAGATACTCAGGAATGTGCAAACTTCTCTTTTTACAAGTTTGCATAGAACTAGTTATGGCATTGATATCTGTTCTAGGGAAAAAGGGGGAAGAGAAAGGGAATTAAAACCTACTAAAATCCAGGGTGCCTTTGTGGCTCAGTCAGTTAAGCATCTGCCTTAGGCTCAGGTCATGATCTCAGGGTCTTGGGATCAAGCCCCATATCAGGCTCCCACTCAGCAGGGAGTCTACATCTATGTCTCCCTCTCCCTCCGCCCCTTCCCCCAACTCATGCACATGCCTGTGCATGTGCTCTTTCTCTCTCAAATAAATAAAAAATCATAAAAAAGAAAACAAAAACAAACACCCGGATGCCTGGGTGGCTCAGTCGGTTAAGCCGCTGCCTTCAGCTCAGGTCATGATCTCAGGGTCCTGGGATTGGGCACATTGGGCTCCTTGCTCAGCGGGGATCCTGCTTCTCTCTCTCTGCCTCTGCCTGCCACTCTGACTGCTTGTGAGCTCTCTCCCTCTGACAAATAAATAAACAAACAAACAAACAAAAAACCCTACTGAAATCCACCGTGGGTAAGACCCTGAGGGAGCACCTTTGTCCATACCTTCACATCTACTCTTCACACTAGCCAAGTAGAGAGAAAAGAAGGAATACCTAGAGATGCAGCGCTGGCTTCCTGCCCAGCCATCTGACTTCCAAACCCTCTGCACCTCGCTACATAAATAACCCAGGGTAATTTTCTCATCTTGAGGTCAAAAGCAAAGCTAGAAAAGAAGGACCAGAAGAACTGCCTTGTCTGATTAAAAGCTGACTATGAGCTCATTAAATAGGGAACCAAGGGTATGTTTATTGCAATGCTCATTATTGGCTCACGAGTACTTTGAAGATAGAGCATATGCCATTTCAATGACTAATTCTCATATTCAGTATTTTCTACAGTGTTCCTACAAGACTAGAGTTCCCAATCTTTTCAATAATACAACTTTCCACAAGAGAAAGAACATTATCTGAAACATTTGCTCAAATCAAAACAACTTTCAAGGACAATGTAGATATTACTCTGGTGAACGCATATTTTTTTTCCTATTTCTTTTATAATTAAAAGGAAAATTTTAAGCTTGGGCAAGACCTGTATAAAGCAGTGGAAATGTACCTAATTAAAATTCTGTTGGGCCAATTCCATTTTCTCTGTTGCAAAACAAATTATTAAATGTAAGTGCAAACAATACATCTTTCTGGTGACTTTGTTTTATCTTTTCTTCCTTTAAAATTAAGGTGATTATTTGCTTATGAAGCAATTTGTTTTTGTAGTTGATCAACCATGGTCTTGATAGCTTTGGAACCCAAACCATTTAATAACATTTGCAAGGGTTTATTCATTTCAGCTGAGACTCCTTTATTCTCAATTACATATTTTTCATGAATTATTCTGTTCTCTAATATACTTGGATGTCTCCAGTAAGCAATTTCTTCTTAACTTCTCTGGTTGCATTGCTTGTGTTCTGAATGGCACTCCAAACAAGCTCTCCCTCTTCTCCTCATTACCCACCTCTTTCCACTCCCTTTCACACACTTTCTTGCCACATGTCCCTTTAAAATCAATTCTGAGGGGCACCTGGGTGGCTCAGTGGGTTAAAGCCTCTGCCTTCGGCACAGGTCATGATCCGAGATTCCCGGGATCGAGCCCTGCATCGGGTTCTCCGTTCAGTGGGAAGCCTGTTTCCCCCTCTCTCTCTGCCTGCCTCTCTGTCTACTTGTGATCTCTGTCAAATAAATAAAATCTTTTAATAAATAAATAAATAAAAATAAAATAAAATCACTTCCGAATACACGATGTTTTGCTGTCTCTCTCTTCAGAGTGCTCCCTCTAGGTCACTCATTTTGGTGAGCCTCTTCTTAAAAAAGATAGTGTTATTGTCACTCCCTACCTGCCATCCATCACCAAGTTGCCCCAACTTGCCATCTGGATGTTCTTTAACCCCACACCTACTTCCTCCCTCCTGCCACTGCCATAATTCCTCACCCAAATAACTGCAATAGCCTTCTCATCCATCTTCCTTTTTCCCATTATGATCTTCCCAATTTTATCCCCACACAGTTCCCTGAATTAATGTCTATAGCAGAAATCTGGCCACCATCATTTGGCTGTCTGTCTACCTGTCTCTCATAGAGTAATTTTTTTTTAACTGTTTGGAACCTCAATGGATCCTGTGCAGGAACCTCCTGGGATAGGGAAAAATCAGGGTTTGAGGGTGACAAGTGAGGGCTGCTGATGTCCCAGGTCTCCATGACATTTGGCCCTTTTCCCCCTTTAACAAAAAAATCCTCCTTTTGTTTTTGTTTTGTGACGTTGATCTAAGATTTCACTAAGAGAATTGGTTATAAGGGTTATAACACTTTGAAAACCTGGCTTACAGGCTAAAGTACCTACCCTCAGTGGCTCAGGTCTTCACTTCATCCTGGCACTTTCTGACTCATTCACCAATGCCCACTGATAACACTCAAGAAACAGGTGATGTTTCCCTGTGTATACTGTGCTGTTTGGTGCCTCTTGCCTCTCTTCATGCTGTTCCCTAGATCTCTGCCCTTTCCTCTACTTCTCAATCTTTTTGCAACCATCAGTTCAGGTGCATCCCTTCCAGGGAGATTTACCAATACTCTTAAACTGTATAAATATATTAGTGTTTGATTCTTTGGTTCTGCTTGGTGGCATGCTTTGTAATCTTTGATTAGATGCTGGACATTATGTATTAAAATTTGTAAATGTTCTGAAATGTGTTTTATTCCTCCTATAATGAACAAGTTTGATATCATAATGCAGATAAAAAGAAAGCAGATTATTGAGTTTTAGGTTTGTTAAGGTTCTTCCATTTCTGCTGTCTTTCTGTGATTTCAGCTGAGAGCCTGAGGTGTTTACCAGGGTTGTTCCATCTTAATAGACTTTAAATTGTACCTCTGTTTTCCCAGCACCTTGCAACTGGTAAAATATCTCCTCAATGCTTTATTGTCTCAATTTTTACCTTCTGTGGATTTCTTGAACTTTTAAACTCAACAGGTGAGGAGTTGGCACACGTCTTTGTGAGAGATTGAACACAGGTCTTGGGGCTCACTTTCATGGGGATCCCTCCCTTCTTCAATTTGGCTTCTTTGACAACCCTGGATCCAGCCTCTCTCTCCAAAACCTTGGAGGATTGCAAATTGCTGTGGGCATTCTTCTACCACACTGTGAATTAAAAAGGATCCTCAAGGAGAAACCAAGATGCCTAGAACTCACTTCATCATGTTTGTCTTCTCCCAGGGACCATACCATTTTGAGTCCTGCCTGTCTTGATTGCTCTCAATGTTTTTTAACAGCAACCATAATTGTATGTATTCTGTATAGTTTTTTATAGTTGTTTTCTGTAGGAAAGCTATCCAGTACAAGCTACTTTATCATAATCAGAGCAGGCAGTGAATATGTATAGTGTTGGCATGCATATAATTTAATATGTTAATTCATATTACCATATCAGTTGATATCTATTGTACACATCATATTACTCCTGGGTATAGGCATAAAAACTGCCATTTGAGTATATAAACAAAAACATGAGGAGGAAAAAAAAGCCTAGTTGCTAGAATTAGAAGTCAGTGAGTTCAAAGATTTTTAATATTCCCCCTCTAATACACACACAGACTAATACACACACACACACATACACACACACACACACACACACACACACACACCCCACCATCACCACCCCCCCCACCTCTTGTCACTTCTCCAAGGTGGTAGAAATTCTAATTTGTTTAACACATTTTCATAATTTATTTGGCCCATACTTTCCTTCTTTTATTTTTTACAATGAATGTTCTTCAAACTTTCAATTTCCTTTTTACATTGTGCAGAATAAACTTTATGTACTATTTTGGAAAAACTCCAAATGCTAAGGAAAATTAAAGTAAGTTGTATTTCAATGCTCTTCATTTTGTAAATCTTCACTATACATCATTTTAGGTATAGTATCTTATCCTGACAACATTACGTCTTTATAAACTCAAGTTGATTATCATCCAGAATCTCACATTACACTATTAAACTGATTTGATTTCCATGATTTCTCTAGAATTTACTAACCCTCTCAAATTTTATCTTAATTTGTGGCTAGGAAATAAGGAAAGATACCAAGAACGTCAATCAAAGCTCAAACCATGAAGCCTAGAGTCCCAGACTTTTCTGTTATGGAAAAAGAATGATTAATGAAACATACCACAAAAAGAAAAAAAAAAGGAAAGAAAGAAAGAAAAGGAAAAGGAAAAAGAAAAAGAAAAAGCCGGGGCGCCTGGGTGGCTCAGTGGGTTAAAGCCTCTGCTTTTGGCTCAGGTCATGATCCTGGGGTCCTGGGATCAAGCCCCACATCAGGCTCTCTGCTCCGCGGAGAGCCTGCTTCCTCCTCTCTCTCCCTGCCTGCCTCTCTGCCTACTTGTGATCTCTCTCTGTCAAATAAATAAATAAAATCTTAAAAAAAAAAAAAAAAAAGAAAAAGAAAAAGCCACATGACACTAATATCTTGCATGATCTTTGTCTGACACACAATTGTGAAACTTCTCACTGAAGTGAAAAAACTACCAGTCATTGTTCAATATAAAAGAGGCCATCATTTAATTACTATATAGTTCTTTTTACTATATAAAGTACTTTATCTTGCAGATAAGATTGAGTCATAGTTGTTATTTATTGTTAGTTTTGTCCTAAGAGAAAAAAAAGATGGAGTAAGATAAGGGTTTAGATAATGATACAAAGGTTAGAAATTTAACTGTAATGAATTTTTCTGATAATTATCCAATACACAATTTAAACTGCAAAATTAGCAGCTTACCTGGGAGGAGGGCAAAATATGAAGATTAAAAGGTATTTCATGTGTAAATGAGAGAAACTTTTAAACAAAGAACATCATTGGAGTGACCAAGTTATGTTCTCTATAATTTAAGTTAAAAGTTGTTTAAGAAAG
The DNA here is from genome assembly GCA_004024625.1 of Mellivora capensis. Taxonomy (NCBI): domain Eukaryota; kingdom Metazoa; phylum Chordata; class Mammalia; order Carnivora; family Mustelidae; genus Mellivora; species Mellivora capensis. Next base: position 132,407 of record PISX010002959.1, on the reverse strand, counting down.
AAATGTAAGCAATTTTATATTCTCATTTCTTAGATGCCCTGGTCTCTTGCAAGAAGCCCAACATGTTAGAGTGGAAGTCTTTTTTTTCCTTAAGTTTTTATTTTTTGTTTGAGAGACAGAGAGAGAGCACAACTAGACAGAGAGGTGGGAGGGAGAGGTAGAGGGAGAAACAGACTCCCAGCTGAGCAGGAAGCCCAACATGGGGCTCAATCCCAGGACCCTGGGATCATGACCTGAACTGAATGTAGACGCTTAACGGACTGAACCACTCATGGACCCCAGAAGTATTTCCCCACCCCAGCGTTTTTTTTGTTTTGTTTTTGTTTTTGTAAATAAACTTGAAGATGTATTCTGTCAGCAGTAGACAGTGCCCATTTAAAGAGAAAGAGAGCATGGGGCACCTGGGTGGCTAATCAGTTAAGCATATGCCTTCAGCTCAGGTCACGATCCCATAGTCCTGGGTTCCAGCCCTATGTCAGGCTCCCTGCTCAGTGAGGAGTCTGCTCCTCCCTCTGTCCTCCACCTTGCTCTCGTGCTCTCTCTCACGCTCTCTAAAATAAATTAAAAAAATAAAATTTTTTAAAAATATTAATAAATTTAAAATAGAGAACTGGGAAAAATTAGATTATGACAATTGTTTATTGTTTATTTGCTTTCATATTACTTGTGGGTTTCTAAAATTGTCACTGCATCTAGCTCTTCTTTGCCATGTCAAATGTGCTGAGGGCACTCTGACATCTATTGCCTTCCTCTCCCAGAACATTTCCTGGCCTCAGAGATAATGAGCATCTTCTTTTCCCACCTGGTATCCTAGCAAAACAAACCTATTCTCCACCCCTAAATGGTTTCTTGCCCATCTTCCCAAATTGCATGGAATAGGAAAACTCACATAAGCCCTAGTGACTCTGGTTTTTCTTCTGAATATTCTTTAAATTAGGTAGTTTGCTTTTTTCAAAAAAGATTTTGAGAGAATGTGTTTTGCATAAAATTTGCCTTAATTTCCAAATGAAGTAACAAAATTTTAAATTGTGAAACTGTTCTATTGAAGGAACTAGGGCATGGAACAAGGGATTTTACTAAAAAAAAAACTTTGGCGGAAAAGAACATCTAGCATTCTGGAGCATCTAACACAACTTTAACATATAAGACCCTCAGTAGTCATCGAGTATAAGGGGACTGAAGTTGAAGCAAGCTCAGTCTGTGATGCCTGGGCTGGTGTGTGGAGTCACAATAATACAAGGCTACTGGAGACTGTCATAATCTCACCAGAAGAATGAGTCTATGAACCTTCCTATAGCAATATAATGTATAGCAATATAATGAACCTTCCTATAGCAATATAGTAAAAAAAAGTACAAACCTTTTTGATATTTTGTAAAGAAGATTTTATATGTTTGATAGCTTAACTTCCACAAGAAATACACAATTATTATCACCATCTGGTGTAGAATCAAAGAAAATCCACTGAACCTAGCAAGGAGCAGGTTCTTTTTTCTCTTTTTTTTTTTAGAGGGAGAAAGAGTAGGCGGAGCAGGGGGCAGGAGGGGCCAAAGGAGAGAGAGAATCATAAGCAGACTCCAGGCTCAGTACAGAGACTGAGGCAGGGCTCAATTCCACAAACCTGAGATCATGACCTGATCCAAAATCAAGAGTCAGATGCTCAACTGATTGAGCCACCCCAGTGTCCCAGTGGGGTGCTGATCCTGAGCATCGCTGGATGCTGCTGAGGCAATGGTGATCTTGATGCTTAGTGCGTGTTGGGCCTGTAGAAAGTACTTCTGTGCAGGGTTTCCATGACCAGGCGCCCCCCAAGGAGGGAGATGTCACCAGGCCCTGCAGTGAAGGAAACCAGCTGCAATGCTGAGGTCCAGACTCACCTGGAGTCACAGAACTGGCAAGTGCACATTTCTGCCCATTTTGTTTCTCTTCTCCAGTGGCACAGAAGCAAATCAGAAAAATCTGAATTCAAGTCTTTGTGTCATAACTTTCAAACTTGATGATCCTGTGCAAGTTACATAAATTATCTGAGCTTCAGCTGTCTTTAAGAATAAATATAATATTACCTCTTCTCCATATTTTTGTGAAGTTTAAGTAAAATTACATAATTCTTTGCATAAATGAATACATAAGTGGATAGCTACGTAAAACAAAGTTCTTTCTACACTGTCTCTGAGACATAAGAGTAGCTAGCATTTAATGGAAATTTCATCAGCTACCTTGCAAGATAATCTCATTTAAACTTCATGACCAAATTCATGAGGCATTTCTATTATTACTCTGGTTTTACAGGTAAGGCCTGCATTCTCCAGACAAGAGCACAGAGGCACAGAGAGATTAGGGGGTTCGTGCACACAGCTTCAATGTGTTAGAGGCCAAATTTGAATCGCATGCCATGCACATGCTCGCTATGCCTCACTGCCTCCCTCCCACATGGTCTGGTCTAGGCTGATGTGGCGAACTGGCTGGGCTCTTATTTGCTGCATAGCCATGGGTGAGCTAGATAAATGAGCTGAAGCTCAGGGTCCTCATCTGTGAACAGAGAAGCATGATAAAATTGATCTCATGTGTTATTGAAAGCCAACTGCAATCATGTACATAAAATACTTAACATAGCGCCTTAGGTATTGTCATATGCTCAATAAAAGTTAATTAGTGAGGCTGTCCGTAATAGGCATTCAGTAAAAGGCAGCAATTAAGCAATTACAATTGCTGTTATTATACTACGTCTCAAATTTAGGAAATACTCTTCTAGGTTGCCCTGCACTGTTAAAAAAAAAAAATTGGGGAAAAAAATGGAAATTTTGAAAAATCGATATAATCATGCATGGTACCCAAGTACGCAGGTTCTAATATAATTGTTAAGCAGTGAGGGTGGTTGATTGTGCAGGTGGTATTAATATAATGAAAAGTTGCATTAAAAAAATTGAGAATATAGCTTGAATTCTAACTTTATCCAAAACGATTTTTAAGAAACTTCATATACATATGTGTGTGTGTATGCAGTACACAATATGTATATATGCTCATTGTAAAACATTCAAACAGTATAGAAACATTTCGAATAAAAGGTGAGTATCTTCCTTAAGCCCTCTTTCCTTCCAGTTCCTTTCCTGGAAATAAGCACTATCCATCATATGATTAGGCATAATTTGGGGGAAAGTGGAACACTACTCTTTAGAGCTGTAAAAAAGAATTTGCAAGATAACTTTAAAAATGATTACTCAAGTGTAGCTAGCTAATTTTTCCAGACACCGTGACATTCAACCTCCTAGTGAGTTAAAGAAAAACTCTTAGAGATTTCATTTTTCTCAAGGATGTCCAAAAAAAGTTACATTAGTGTTACTCATTAAAATAACTCCCCAAGCATTCAAGAAGGCCTCTCTACCATTCAAAGTTAATCAGTAATTTTTGAAATGAAATTCTTTTCAAAGTTACTCAAGAGAGGCCATCCCTGTAATACCAGAGCGAAAGGTCAAGATAAAATCAGTGATGGTCAAGGTTGAAATCCCTCCTCCATGTGTTCAAGTCATGCTTATCTTCTTCAGAGTCCTGCATGGATGGATCTCACAAAGTTGGTAGGTGTTACACCCAGAGAGCAAAGACAGAGTATACTTGATGTGTGAACTGGGAATGAGAAGAGGGACAACTGTCAGAAAGGAATTTTTCATCATTCTGTGTAGTATAGAATACCGATTTTGTTGGCAAATCATGCATTGAGGTTATACTCTAAGAAGCATGTCATATAAAAAAAAAAAAAAAAGAAGAAGAAGAAGAAGCATGTCACATTAACAGGAGAAAGCCTTGTCTGTCCTTTAGATCTGCCATGCTTAAGAAGGTAAAGACCCACTGAGCACCAGTGGCTGCCCTTTCTTTGTGGATCTGGCACCGAAATCAAAAGGACTTGAGAACTTTCAGATCCTTCTTGGGCTGGAGCTGAGACCCTCAAGAAGAGAAAAGGAAGTTGCTGGAGAAAAAGGAGGAAGATGGAGAGACAAGAGAGCAAGATCAAGGAATCTTGAGACAAGGAAAGAAATCTTCACCCCCTTCTCTGGACTTGAACTCCCCAGGCAGGGTGCTGGTTTTCTCTCACAAGTGGACCTGATCTGTGTATCTTTCCAGACATGGCCGGGCACCATGGAGGGGTTAAATGTCTATACATTTACAATGTCTATCCTTTACAATCATGCCACAGACAGATGATGTTCACTGCAGTCTGACCTTTAAACTGATGAGAAGGAAAATACATCCCTGTCTATGATAAAATGTAGTAATTCTCAGTAATTCTCAATAAAGTGTATTAACTCTCAAAGGAGTGGCAGAAAAATTTGGAAGTCTCTACAACCAAAAATTTGGCATCTCTACAACCATCTGGAAAAACTGTAGCTCTATAGTGATGGTTTGTATTAAAGATACTTGGTACTCCAAAAAAAAAAAAAAGAATGTGTTTAAGGTACAGAATCTACTGCATAAATAGAAGGCAAAAGCATTACTCATAGTTAGAATCAGATAAATATAAACCACCCCATAGTGTGGACATAAATTTTGTCTCTTTCCTCCTGGGGACAGGGTTGGGGCATTTGTTGAGAAATGGTGTGTGCAGTAGTGTTAAGATAGTGGACCTACTCTGGAAAACAGTGTGATCCATCAAGTGCACTATCAGGCATTTACCCAAAAGCTACAGAAATATGAATTCAAAGGGGCACCTACACCCTGATGTGTATAGCAGCATTATCTATAATAATTATATTATAGAAAGAGCCCAAATGTCCATCGACTGATCAGTAGAAAAAGAAGATGTGCCATATATATATATATGTATATATATATAAATAGTATTCATATTCATATGTATATATGATGTATTCTTTTTTATGGTGTACGTATATATGTGTATATGTATGTGAATGATGAAATATTACTCAGCCATAAAAAAGAATGAAATCTTGCCATTTGCAATGACATGGATGGAGCTAGAGTGTATTATGCTAAACAAAGTAAGTCAGTGAGAGAAAGTCAAATATCATATGATTTCACTTATATGTGGAATTTAAGAAACAAAACAAATGAACATGGGGGGGAGTAGGGAGAGACAAACCAAGAAACAGACTCTTAATTATAGAGAACAAACTGATGGTTACCAGAGGGCAAGTGGGCAGGCAATGGGTTAAATGGGTGATGGGGATTAGGGAGGGCACTGCTGGCAAGCCTGGCCCTTGTGGCGTGTCTGGGAATGCTGCTATAAGGGGTATTCCCAACATTCCCAAATGACAGTAGGAGAGGCTCGAGGTGCCTGAACGGCTTACATAAAAATGTGGTTGATTCTGCAATACTGCCTTCCTTCTAGGAGTCTAGAATTTGGGTACATTCTTGGCAGGATGTACCTGCGACACCTGTCCCCAGTAAAAACTTGAGCCTGAGGCTCTCAGGAGCTTCCCCAGCTGGTAACATTTCACACCAGCTGTCACATCTCATTTCCAATTGAAGTGCATTTACATCGAGCCTGGGGGACTCAGCTGGGAGAGAGGTCTGGAAGCTTGCACCTGTTTCCCCCTGACTTGGCCCCATGTGCTTTTCCCTTTGGTGGTTTTGCTCTTGTTTTCATCCGCTGTAATCAATCTAAGTCATGAGCACAACTCGAAGCTGAATTCTGCTGTGGCTCCTGGTGAATAAACAAAGCTGGAAGTGGACCCGGGAACCCTTGACCCACTCTAGCACATAGTCTTTTGGGGAGCTGAAATTTTACATGAGATGAAAATATCTACAGCACTGCTGATGAAAGAGCATTTCGTGTTTCAGACAGACATTGGGTCCTCATCCACTTCCCCTTCTAAAACAATGAGTCTCCCCCTGGAACGGGCTGTGCCCAGAGGGCCTGCTGGGTAGTGGGCCCTGCCACTCTGGACTGAGGGCATACAACCTGACCCAACCTGGGTCCATCACATTTCCTTCCCTCAATCTGAATGGGAGCACTGAGAGTCTCACTCAAATATTGAAGGAAACCAGATGGCCATAAAAGCCATTTTCTTTCTGCCTGCCTTTATCCTGCTTAACTAAATCACTCAGGGTAAGAGTCTTCCTTAAGAGGGTCTTATGTTGACCTACTTTACAGAGCTGGCCCACCTTGCTTTTGTCCCACTTTCATAATTCTCACAGGTCATTGAACTTCCCTTATCAATATCTTCCCCCTTCTGCCGCCTAGAAGGCAGAGAGGGAAACTGACCCAGATATTTGCCCTTGAATCTTTAAGGTCAAACACCTTTCAGGCTCACATAGGGCGAAATAAATATTTGTGGAATAGATGACTGAATTATGCCCATCCTCTGAGCCCATCCTGGGTAAAACTCTGGAGTTCTTTTTAGGAGTTCTTTTGCTACAAATAAAAATCCCAAGAATCAGTCAACTCTACAGTCAATTTCCTGTGCGTTTTGGTGTATGGGAATTTTTTTTAAAGGTCAAACTGAAAATGTAAATTTTTTTCAGAATATAAAGTTGCTGGAGTCTGGCTCCCCAAGGCTTATATTTTGAATAGGAAGTATTTCAGCTGATGTTCCAGGTAATCTCAACTTTACGAAGTAGAGCTAATAATTTTTCAAAAATGTGAAAAAAATTCATATTAGAGAATGTGCATGTCTAAGGCTTAAAGAGAAAGAGAGTTAGCTTTTAGTAGATTTAAGTTCAGAAACTTAATTATCTGGGATTCTTTTATATGCCTTGAACTATTTCACAGTGATATGGCTGTTGTGTCCAAGGAGCCAGGTTCCATCTTGAAATTGTCATGAGAATGTGTGTATTTTACTTATAAACATGAGTGCAGTATGGAGTCAGGGGCAGCTCTGAAATCAGGAGGCCAGACAATGAGGGAGCAGCAATGGGCACCAGGGCTTCATCCATTTCCATTAAGTGAGTCATCCTTTCAATCATACTGGAATCCAGAACTGGGCTTCTAACTCATCACTCAGAGATGTGGGCCAACTATATTACATAAAAGTTTCATTATAACTTTGACTGTAATTCTGCTCTCACCCTGTCAGATTATTTTATCTCCTTTTGCAGTTTTATTTCTTTATCCGACAATATTCCTTTGGTTCCTATTATGCGCAGGCGTTGCTCTGGGCACTGGGGATACAGCAATAAACAAGACAGTCACTTCCTGAATATCAAGAGGCTTACTCTCTAGTGGGAAAGACCAAAGCAGGGACACCACAAACAGGAAGAATTTATAAAGAAAATAAAATGGCGTGATGTTAAAAAAAAAAAAAAAATATATATATATATATATATATGTATATATATATATATGACTTCTAAGACCAGAGTTGGCCCAAAACCAACTTCATCTTACGTGTAAAGAGTTACAGGAGAGGAGCCAATAACCATCTAAGCGTTGCTGTGTACATCTTTTAATATGATAGTCTTCTGTGGTCTCATGGCATTTCCAGTAACAGAAAACAGCAAATTATACTTCAACCATAGGCAAAATGAAGTTAACTCATGTTATGATTGTTCATCTTCTTAAGCAGTTGCTTCAATATTAATCAATGGTGAGGGATCAGAGTGCAGAGTCATGTTGCCAGACTTCAGGAGAACGGCCAGTAACTTAATAGCAATTTACCATCTAATATAATTAAGTTTGATTTTCTATTCTGGAACTCTAGCCAAATCATGCCTTCCTTTGCCACATTTAATGATTTGTGTCTGCGAAACCCTGTTTATCATTTTGGGAGCTTCCTGGGTTATTATTTCATTAAATTATTGACATAACCTTTCCCCAGTAATGAATACAATCAGTTATAATTATGTAGGATTTTTTTGCTTATGGAAGTTCCAAGTTTTTGCTTGCATTAAATTATATAAGCAACATTTTGCCAATAATACACTGGTTTCCTCTGATATAAAACTTTCTTGAAAATGGGAATAGATAGTCTTAATTCATTTTCTCTATCAGAGAATTTTTTTTTTTCAAAAATGGCTTTGCAGACATTTATTTTTGCTTACTGTGTAATGAGGGTAAGGGCAGTAAATGGAAGGGATCCTGCGTCAATGTGCACTTGAATTTATGGCTGCAGATTTCCCCCTACATAGCTGAATTCCTGAGGAGTCTGTCATCTGTGACACCAGAATGAAAAAGAGGTGGCCCTCCCAGTTTCTGGATTAGGTGTGTCACCCATCTCGTTTTACCAGCCTGGTACCTTGCATCAACATCATTTGCTACTCAAATCTGCCCTGCCTTTCCAGGGCATCTGAGAACTTGGAGATATTTTTGAACATTTCAGAAACTCCTTTGAGGTGGGAATCCTGGAACTATCTTCAATTCTTTCTCCCCTTTGGCTCATTATTCAGCCACCAAGTCCCATTTTCTCCACAGCTTTCCCCAACTGCTTTTCCCCCTCTGTTCTCATTTTCAAGGTTCCCGGCGGCTTCCCCTCTCTACCCAAACCCCTCATTGTGGTCTCCTCAAGTTCACATGCTGCTTCTGAACCCTTCATGGCACCTTGGTGTCTCCCCTGTTCATGTCACCTACATGGTGGGCCAGAAGGGATGAGGGGTAGGGAGTGGGGAAAAAGTGTAGAGTGTTTCCTTCTTTAGAGCTATTTTGAGAATGTAAACAGGGCAGGCCTTTGAACCATAATGAAACAACAGTCATTCTATTCATATGCTCAAGAGTAAGTGTGTGGCTGTTGAAGTGGCCTCAGTTGTCCCCTATTAGTCCTTAGTGTCTCCCTCACTCTCTAGGATGCAAAGTTCCAGTAAAAACTAAGATACCGGAAGTACACAAAGATCCTGATAAAACAATCATGCTGAAATCACTAGAGATAACAAAAAAAACATTAAAATATCTTTACAAGACTGAAGAAAGACCAATGCTATATGATTAATTCTAATTCAGGTTGAGACAAACTATATTCTCATTAAAATTCTTTCTACATCTTCACAATATGTGATGCTACCGAAGTTAGAAAGAAATATGCCTATGGTGATTTCTCAGACATTAAGGGCTCATTATGGTATTTGTGGATTTTTTTTAAGATTTTTTTTAATTTGACAGAGAGATCACAAGTAGGCAGAGAAGCAGGCAGAGAGAGAGGGGGAGGCAGGCTCCCTGCTGAGCAGAGAGCCCGATGATGTGGAGCTCGATCCCAGGACGCTGAGATCATGACCTGAGCTGAAGGCAGAGGCTTAGCCCACTGAGCCACCCAGGCGCCTCTTGTGGATATTTTTCTTTTTCTTTTTTCTTTTGTATTTCTTTTCAGCTTAACAGAATTCATTGTTTAAGCACCACACCCAGTGCTCCATGCAATGCGTGCCCTCCATAATATCCACCACCTGACTCCCCCAACCTCCCACCCCCCGCCCCTTCAAAACCCTCAGATTGTTTTTCAGAGTCCCTTGTGGATTTTTTCAGGCCAGTTTTTCAACCTGCTTTTGTCCATGTCACTATCTGCATATGTCTCACAAAAAGAAAAGGGAAGGTGATGAATAAATGAAAGAATTAGTGGAAATATATATGGAAGCATATTGCTAAATTAACATATGGAATAATCTTCAGTTTCAATAACTCATGCTTTATTAGTAATCTCCAGTATTACTGGTAATTAAACATTGGTTCAAAGTAATAAGTGATAAAATAGCATTGAAGTGATCCGGTGGTCCTTCTTGAGTAACAGTATGGTTCTGGGTAATTCATTTTCCTTTTTTTTTTAAGATTTTATTTATTTATTTGACAGAGAGAGAAATCACAAGTAGGCAGAGAGGCAGGCAGAGGTGGGTGAGGGGAGCAGGCTCCCTGCTGAGCAGAGAGTCCAATGCAGGGCTCAATCCCAGGACCCTGAAATCACGACCCAAGCCGAAGTCAGAGGCTTAATCCACTGAGCCACCCAGTCGCCCCTGGGTAATTCATTTTCCACCCACTGTTTTCCTGTTATCTTGAAAAGAAAATTTATTCCCTTAATGTGAACCTTCTTTTGTGGATTGAAATATCTAAAAGTTATTGGGTGCCTGGGTGACTCAATCGTATAAGAGCCCGACTCTTGATTTTGGCTCAGATCATGATGTCAGGCTCATGAGATCAAGCCCCACATCAGGCTCGGCACTGGATGTGAAGTCTGCTTAAGATTCTCTCTCTGTGAGATGCCTGGGTGGCTCAGTTGGTTAAGCAGCTGCCTTCAGCTCAGTCATGATCCCAGCGTCCTGGGATCAAGTCCCACATCAGGCTCCTTGCTCAGCAGGGAGTCTGCTTCTCCCTCTGCCTCTGCCTGCTACTCTGTCTGCCTGTGCTCTCTCTGACAAATAAATAAATAAAATCTTAAAAAAAAAAAAAAAGATTCTGTCTCTGCCCCTCTTGCTCCCCACTTGTACTCTCTCTTTCTCTCACAAACAAACAAAAACCCTATATCTTTATATAGATATAGATAGGTACAGAGGTCCCCTTCTATGTAAAGGAAACATTTATATTTTTTGCCACTGAACTTGGAACTATCCACATGGAGTGGTTAGGAAAGACTGAACCAAGACTCAAGGCAGAGGCAGACATCACAGTTAATGAGAAAGGTACAGGCTTCTGTAGACAGTGCATCCTCTCTAGGTGGCTACGAAACATGTTCCTAACAGAGCTTTTCAGTGCAGGCAATGTGTAGACCTACTGAAATTGATATTGTTATAGACTGAACGTTTATGATCTCCCCCAAATTCATATGTTGAGGCTCGAACTCTCTTTGTAACCATATTTGGAGATGGCGCCTAAAGGAGGTAAGTAAAGTTAAATGAGGTCATAAGAATGAGACCCTGTATTAGTCTCCTCAGGCTGCTAGAACAACATACCATGACTGGGTGGCATAAACAACAGAAATTGATCTCTTATAGTTCTGGAGTCTGAAAAGTCCAAGATCAAAATGTTGATTGATACAGTTTCTGGAGAAGCTCTCTTCCTGGTTTATACACAGCTACCTCTTCTCTGTGTCCTCATATGGCAGAAAGAGAGAGAGTGTTCTGGTGTCCCATACTGTTCTTCTGAGGGCCCCAACCCAATTGGATTAAAGCCCTATTTCCAAATGCAGTCTCATTGGGAGTTAGGGTTGCAACATATGAATTTTGGTGGGGGAGGAGACGATTCAATATATAGAAGGACTTGGCCCAGTAGGATCAGTGTCCTTGTAAAATGAGAAATCAGAGTGCTTACTCTCCTCACCCACCCCAACCCCACCCTACACGTACTATGTGAGGACACAGTGAGGAGGCCACCATCTATAAGCCAGGAAGAGAGTCCTCACCAGGAATCAAATTGTCTGGAACCTTGACCTTAGAATTCTAGCCCCAGAACTGTGAGAAAGACATGTCTATTGTTTTAAGTCCCTCCAATCTATGGTAGTTTGTTTTGACAGCCTGAGCTGACTAAGAAAGATATGGATCAATTTTGGTTTTGCCCAGTGTTCATGCTGCTCCCAGGTACTAGACATAGACTGTATCACTTGGGCAGAGCAGGGCAATCTTTTCTACCTGAAGTCCCTCATGGTCCATGAGTCCCTTGCTCTCTCCTCACTCATCTCTTTTATATCCCAGCCCTTCCAAACTGGCCATCCCTAATCCCTCTTCCAGAATCACTTCTTCTCCTTTCAGTCATTTGTGTCTAGCTATATGTTATACTATCTTTTGATTAACACATACTTCCTTTTCTTGAAAAAGAGGCTCCCTTTTGCACTTTGAAATATACATATATATATAGAGAGAGAGAGATGAAGAGAAATATCATATATGTGTGTGTGTGTGTGTGTGTGTGTGTGTGTATAGTCTCTAATATGGATGTTGACTCTTTCATTTTGCATTTTTGCTATAACAATTCTGTTCCTTCATGAGCCACTATATATTTATGGCTAAAAAAGGAAAGTGTCACAGCCAAGAACCTGTGAACCACAAACTATTTTAATATATTTCAAGATATTAGCTCCTTTCTTCCAATACTAAATGAAAAAAAAAAATAATCCTCTGCTCTGAAAAAGCCTACAGATTAGAAGAAACAATATACAAACATGGAAATGACATGCGATAAATAGAAGGTGATAGATGCTGTAAAAGAAGTTCAATTATACACTGAAGTAGGAAACAAATGAAAACAAGGATGCTTGGGAAATGTGTAGAAAATAATTTTATTTAACCTTTTTTCCCTTTCAATGAGAGTTGAAATGGAACCTGATAAAATAAGGCATTCTAAGAGAAGAAAACAAATATAAGAAAAAAAATAAAAGGATTGAGAACTATCTTTAAGTACTTTAGTAAATATTTTCTATAAATGTGCTCATCACAAATATGCATTTTCTTTTATTTAAAGCACTTCTATCTGGAATTCTACTGGGAAACAGGCTGTTAGCTATTGTCTCACTGGAAGTTTAAAGAAAGCTCATTATTTTTTTTTTTAGATTTTTATTTATTTATTTATTTGACAGAGAGAGATCACAAGTAGACATCATAAGATCACAGAGAGAGAGAGGGAAGCAGGCTCCCTACTGAGCAGAGAGCACAATGCGGGACTCGATCCCAGGACCCTGAGATCACGACCTGAGCCGAAGGCAGCAGCTTAACCCACTGAGCCACCCAGGTGCCCAAGAAAGCTCATTATTGATTTACACATTCTTATCCAGGCTTTTCATTACCTCATATTGATTTTCCTCACATATACAGTAAATAAAAGTGAAACTAAATGGCAAAGTTGGTTTTACTAGGATAGAAATGTTTCCTCTTGTTCTCTGGAAACTTTACTACCTACTTTTACCATTGAAGGGAGTCTTTGCCTTCTGCCAGTTTTTGTTGAAATAGAATAATCTAAAGGTCTTTTCATTCAAAGCTAGAGAGATTTAATCAAGCTGCCTCCAGTAATAGGGGCAGGAGGAGGGTTCACAAAAAACTGCGCGTGCACAGGAAAACCTCAAACAACCAGGTGCTCAGAAGGGCATGGCATGTCTCTCTATCCCACTGCTCCACCACCACGGGGACCAAAGGAGTCCTTTGCCTCTGCCCATGACCTCCAATAGTTTTTCATGGTTTCTTTTTCCCCATAATTCTAGCTTCCATTCCACAACTTCTCTGGCCCCTGTCTCTCTCGTGACCTTTCAGTTCCAACAGCCAGTGCTCACTTCAAATTGAAAATTTAATCTGAATTATTGAGAGAAGGTATTTGACAGGCCTTGCTTATTATTTTGAACCAGGCTCCATCTTGTTTGCTATCCATCCTGTGGAGCGCTGACCCCTGTGTCAGAAGTCTCTTTATCATACAATCAACTTGACTGGGGGTCCCATGGCCTTTGCAGGGCTCACTCTTTCATGGGAGCTGGAAAAAAATATTTCATTTGGAATATAGTCTGAAGTGTCATGATTGACGTCTTTGGCACAGGAACAGAAATTCAGAGTAACTAAAAGTGAAACATAAGTTTCCTGACTCCCAGATCTGGCTCAGTTAAGAAGCCAAAGAGTTCCAATGGAAACACACACATACACACACACACACACACACACACATCTGTTCATTCAAATTCAAACACATGTCACCTTAAAAATCACACTCTATTTCAAAGTCAAGTTCTTTTGAGGCTTAAATACAAAATCAAAGCTAGGATTGATATCTTGTTATCTACATTGGTGTGTATGTCTCAACAGATACTGAGAGAGTGGCGGGGGGTACCTGTGCTTTTTGCTCAAATCACAATCTTTGTTTTTCTTAAATGTTTAAGTGAAAATTGCTCAAATTCTATAACAGTTCCCTTCTTTATGTGATGCATAATATGAAATGCAATAGACCGAATATTTGTGTCCTCATAAAATTCATATATTAAGTCCTAACTCCCAATGAAATGATATTCAGTGGTGGAGGGGGGCAGGCTTTGGGAGGGTTGTGTCCTCATGAATGGGATGAGCATCCTTATAAAAGAGACTTCAGAGAGCTCCTTCACCCCTTCTGCCAAGTGAGGACACAGCCATCTATGAACCAGGAAGCCAGCTCTCACCAGGCTCTTAATCTGCTGACACCTTGATCTTGGACTTTCCAGACTCCAGAACTTTAAGAAGTAAGTTTCTATTGTTTATAAGCTACGAGTCTATGATATTGTGTTATAGCAACTCAAATGGATGAAGACATGAGGTAAGCATACTCTATCTATATTAGAGATGAATCATATTAGGGTTTGGCTTACTTTGCCTTGATAGTGATTTATTTTCATTTGAAGTTGAAATTTAAGTGTAACCCTATAGAAGAAATATATATAGGAGGCCTATATTTGTTTTTCATTTTAGGAGAAGTTTTGCATTGCTGTGGCTAGAAGTGAAGTCAAAGGAGAATTGCATTTAGAGTCAGGATATTGAATTCTTGCCTTCATTTTGCCACAACCCCTCTGTGCTGGGCCACAATTCCCTTGATGGTATGATAAAGAGGTAAACTCACCTTCAACCCCAAGAGGGGACAACAGGGGCAAAGGGACTAAGGGTGGAGAAGTTCTCCCCACCTCTTTTTCTCACTCAATTCACTCTTGCCTAGGTTGCCAAATGGAGGAAGTGTTAGTTCTCAAAAGTCTAGGAATTGCTTCATTGCATGAAAAACTTTAAAAATCATTGCCGAATTTCCTAAATGAAAGCAGCCAGACTTAACATCTACATATTGCATTATTCCACTTAAGCACCATTCTGGGAAAGCCCAAAACATAGTGATGGAGAGTAAATGAGTGGTTGCTAGTGGGTTAGGGATTGGGGATGTTCACAAATGGGAAACACAGAGGAATATTTGGAGGCAAGACAACATTTCTCTATCTTGCTTATGGTTGGTTATGGTGAGAGTTACTTGTATTTGTTAGAACTCAGAAATTCATACCCCGATAAAGTAAATTTTACTAGATGTAAATCATAAAATAAAATTTAAAAACTCATCATTGATAGATATTTCATCATACAGAAATGCCAGTGTGTGAAAGTGATTAATTGCCCACTTTTTTGTTACACAGTGCTGTGCCTTCAGTGATAGTAGAGCCATGTTTCTTTATCACTAGCCAGATGGTTTCATTCGTAGGGCCCTCCTGTGCCCCCCAACACTGACCTATTTTTTGACATAATTTAGAATTCCTGCTGTTCAACATAATGAAGTGGAAACATCTCGCGTCTCGGGGCCCGCGTCCAGCTCGCCAATGAGTATGCCTTTAGACTGCCGGCAATGACACGTAACCTTAAGCACTGTGATTTCCTACTTGGGCACAGATTGATCGCTGTGATTATGACCACAGGTAGAGGCTGACAGTGATCATGCAAAGAGTAGTCAAACAATAGTTGGTGAAAGGAAATTTCTCAGTTTAATAGAAGGAGGAAGATGGTTCGACTCACAAAAACACGGCACATGAAACTACTTTTGGAATACTGACATTGTTAGATTGGAAGTCTCCAGGGTTGTTTTGCTACGGCTGAGCAATTTTGATGGAGGAAATTGCAGCTCCTCCTGGGAAAGCAGAAGATAAGTTTATTAGAAAGTTACATTTATTAAGTATATAATAATATATTTTAAGGTTAAATAAAGTCATATTTCATATCCTATGGTTATACATTGAGCCCCATGTCATCCAGTCATCCTCTGCTGTGCTCCCCCTATGGTGTCCTTCTGTATAATTAGCCTATGACTTTGGTCAATGTGTAGTTGGGTCATGCTTAGACTTCCAACAGCAGGAACAGAGAATAAGACTTGTGTCTGGGCTCAACTCAGCTACTGACTGGTTATAATTCTTGGGATGAAGCCCTAAATTTCTCTAAGTCTCATTTATCATTAAAACTTGAGGGAAATAATAATTTCTGTGCTTCCTCAAAATATTTCTTTTTTTTTAGTTGTTGTTGTCATCATTATTTTTTAAAGATTTATTTATTTATTTTTAGCGAGAAAGAGAAAGAGAGAGCAGGAGCCAGGGGAGCAGAGAGGGAAAGAGAGAGACTACCAAGCAGATTTGCACTGAGCTCAGAGCCAGATGTGGAACTCTATCCCACCACCCTGAGATCACAGCCTGAGCCCAAACCAAGAGCTGAGCCTTAACCAACTGTACCCAAAATGTTTTTGAAAGTCTATCAAAATAAGCAAGCACCATACAAAGTTCAGGTATTGCTGTCGCTATTATAATGGGCATCAAGAATGAAAATCTGAACAGTAAATGGAAAAGCAGGACATGAGGAAAACAAAGTAACTTTTCTCTCCATCCCTTAGCCTTGACATGTAGAGTCCAAACAATTAACCCCACTTGCAATGCTCCATCTTCCTTCTCCCTTCCAATTCTGACTTCCTGCTCCCTGATGTAGGCCCCAAGACCACACATGTGAGCTACTGCAGCAGAATGAGCTTCCCAGCTGATGTCCCCATGACCCTCAAATCCCCCTGTTGGAACCCCGACATTCATCATCCTCTTGACCTTTTCCTGCTTAGAAGCTTGCTTGGACTCCACTCTGACTACCCAGGAAAATGTCCAAACATTATCTTAAGTCATTTTGTAAAATCAATCTCCTTAAGTCTAATAAGAGTTGTTCTTAATTTCTTTCATTTGATAGATTTCCCAAGAATCAGGATCATCTCTTTCAGGGTTTGCTGATTTTTTAAAAATATGGAATATGCATAAAGTTAATATGCAGTTCAACAAGGCTACAGTTTAGTCTTGAGCTTTAGATTCAGTTTCCATGAACTGTCTTCTCATGAGCCCTTCACAGAAGTATTTGCTCTGAGGAAAATCATGGTAATAATTTAATATCTCTTAAGCACATCTTTACCCAAATAATTTCTCATAACAGTCACTAAATTCAAGACGGATCACCAATTTTATAATCCTAACTGGGACAACTTCGCACTTTTTTTTTTTTCAAGTAGAAATTAAGAGAGCTTTTAATGCAGCAATTAGTTTTTACTGCCAAACAATGTACATTTTTTTCTAAAAAATTAACATGCTTAGTAGACAACAAAAATAAATTGCATTATTAGACCCTACCCAAGAAATTTATCCTATCCTGGAATTGCCTTAAAATTTTTTTTTCCCTATAATGATGGCTTGGGGTGTTTTTCTTCTTCTGGATGTTTATTTCTCAAAGCAATTTTCTGGACAAAATGAAGTGGAGCATTGCCCCCAGCCCTTTTGCCAGTTACACTAAGTGAAAATGATGGGGTTTATTAACCCTCTGGCCTCTCTCAGGGCTAACCTTTCTGAATCTATTGTCATGATTTACGGAGGAGAGTACCATCCTGATTTTCCGTTTTCCCCCGATTACTCTTTCAACACTAGTGAGGTGGGAGATGACATTGTCTCAAATACCTACCAAAACTAAGATCATTCAGAATTAATATCACAACATATAATCCAAACTTTTTCTCCTGTCCACCAGAAAAAGAAATCATAAAAAAAAACAAAGAAAATTTTAGTTTTTTTCCCCTCAATGCCCTGTTTTTATAGACTTACACCAAGAACTTTATCTATATCCTAAAGAAAATGATCTTTCTTTTAATGACACTTCAAAATTTTGAAACAACTCATTTTCTAATCAAGTCTGAGTAGGCTTATCAAAGCACAACTGGCCCAATGATGAACATGGCTTTTTATTTTCTGTTTGTTTTCAAATTATTTTCATCCAAATGCATAGGATTCCTTTATGGTAGGGAATGAAAGGGAGACATTAAAGTTTTGCTTCTTACTCTTGCTAGACTTGGTTTTAAAAGTGTTTCCGTGGATAAAGACTGAATGTAATACATAAGCTCAGATCCTCTGAGAAACAGATGCTAAGACAGAATGAGACAAACCAGACATTTATTGGGGAATGCCTTCACAGAGAGAAAGAGAGAGGAGCAGGTAAGGGAAGCGATGCAGGTCTGACACCCCTAAAGGGAGAGAAGGAAGTAGGAATGGGTCAGAGAAGCATCACAGGTAGTGCTTCTCTGGGTAGGTCTCAGCCAGGCTAATGGGGAGCTCTGGATAAAGAATGTTGGATAGAAACATCCAGTGTCAGAAGGAAAGATCGGGCTCAAGCACACCATTGTGCACAGGTGTTTGCCAGGATTGGTCAGGGGAGCATGGCTTTGGCACGAACACCATAGTAGATCTGAAGGTGTGACAGCAAATGACACATTTTCCAGCAGGTCCTTTTAGAGGGTGATCTGAGTGGCATAACTCCTTGGCCATCCCATGCACCAGGAAAGGTCACACGCTGTAGATATCAGTTTGAATTAATACAAGATGTTTCAGTGATAATTCTTTCTTCATCAGTTAAACATGTCCTCCATGGAAAGGCTCTAAGGAATCAACTTAAGGGAAACCATGCCACAACTTGGCTTAGAGCAAAGCATTTTTTTGTTCAAGGTTGTAAATTATGTTTCAATAGAAACTAAATCTCAAGACAGATTCATGAACTTGAAGCACACTGACTCTTAGAACATTAAATATAAAATCCATGACATTTATTGTACATACTCTTTATGTTCCAGTGTGGGTGTGCATGTCCTTGGTATTATAAAATATTTTTTATTATATAATTTTATTACATTGAGATTTCAGTTCTTGGGGGATACTTAGGCAAATAACAATCCTGATTTGGGCTATTCAGCTGCTCATAATGGATCAGGAATGTAAAACTTGAAGAAACGGAGATGAAATGAGCTCACTTTTGGGGTGGGTTGTAGAGGGGAGGAAAAGTCCAGGAGAAACTCATTTGTTACAGCGAAGTATGGACCATTGTTGAGTTACAGGCCAGGGTCTAGGCTGCAGGAACTGACCTACCAAGTCAGGGAAGAAACAGTAGCAAAGCCAATCTAATGTGATTCAGAGGCTGAAGAAGCATGCTATTCCTTCTGTTCAGAGATAGCATTTACCTCAGTGTCTGCACCGGTGGTGACTGGAGGTCGCTTTCCAGAATGTCAGAGGAAAGGAAAGGGGAGGAAGAGAGGAGCCAACATATCATCGCATAACTGAACAGAGCTATCCACTAGGCCGGGGCGGGGGGGGGGGAAGAGTGTATAAGTGTATTCTAAAATATGTCTTACTGATTCTTAAGTTCAGCCTTTATTTTTTACAAGGCATCTATAAATAATTTGACAAGCCAAATTCCACTCATTGTAAACACCTCAGTTTATTTTCACTGATGTTGAACACTCAGTTCCAACTGTCACAGCAATGAGTAATATATCACATATACAAGTTATATGCCTAGTAAGAAGGCCAGATACACAACGTAGGAGGGGCTGTGTGGGAGTTTCATCGTGATGGCATTTTCTAAACATCCAAAAGGTAGGACAGAAATGGCTTTCTCTGACACCAGAGATGCCTAAAGGGGTTAGATGTCTGGCATTCTTAGGAAAACCTACACAGGTGAGGGGATGCTGCTGAAGAAATCTTCGGTAAAAATTGGGGGTTGAGAGCAGGGATTAAGCTAGTAAGTTTCCTCTTAAATCAGGGACTGCCCACTTACAATTTTAAGCTTCTCTTTTATTCTACTTTGACCTGAGATTCTGGTCCAGTAGGAGTCAAGTTAGAGTCTTTAGGTAGTTAAAGTTAACCAAGGTTTAAATAAAAACACAGGAGAGGTGCCTGGATGGCTCAGCTGGTTAAGCTTGGTTTCAGCTCAGGTTCTGATTTCATGGATCGCAGGCTCTGCATTCGGCATGGAATCAGCTTTTGGATTCTCTTTCTCCCTCAGACTTCCCCCACTCACTCTCTCTTTAAAATAAATAAGTCTTCAAAAATAAAGAAAGAAACAAAAACACAGGAGTTAAGTTTACCTCCAAAAATGTATAACTGAGGTGATTTCACTTATCTTCTGGGTATTCTGTATGGAAAAAAGAAAGAGGCCATATCTCTATGGCAAAAGCATAAAGTAAGTTTACTGAGAGACTAACAAAGATAGCATAATTATGCCCTATAGCTAATTTTCAAAAAGAGAAAGAAAGAGAAAGAAAGGAAAAGAAAGATCTATGTTATAAAATTAATGATGGCAAAAAGTTAAAAAACACATACAATGAATCTTGATCTATTTAATCCCAATCAAACCTATTATGTTAAAACCAATATAAAACAGACCCACAAGAAGGCAGTTTACCTACCAGAAGAAAGAACTACCAGATATTTATCAGCCCTTATCATTAACTAGAGATGGAACCCCAAAACACGAGTGGTTTGAATGAGAAGGGAATTGCCACATCCGTGGGTTTAATACTGCAGCATCGCAACTTGTGCCATGATATACATTTAGGTTTTAAAATAACATTAACAACTTAAGGTAGCTTTAAATCTTTGTGGTTTGTTTTTAAATTAGAGAGGGGAAATATTGATGGAAAGAAATCTGTAGTGTTGCAAACTAAGGATATGAATCACTGCTGGAAAAGATGAGAAAGCCACTTGGAAAAAAATAGAAACAATGACACTATGGCCAGAGATTTAAATATAAGCCTTTCCCTCAATCCCTTGGCTTTCTATGTCCCATGTGTAGCATGGCCTGGATAATGTAATTTACTTTCATCTCAGATGGTAGCATTCGTTGGCATGTTACTAGGAAAACATCAAAATCAAAACAAGCTTAAAAGTGAATCAAACTGAGCAACAATGAAAAGCTCTCAGGTGTTTCATTTTTCTAATACAGACATTATAAAACTTCCAAAAAGACTGGTTTAAAACTCTGAGTGGGGGACACCCAGGTGGCTCAGTTGGTTGAGCGTCCAACTCTTGGTTTCAGCTCAGGTCATGATCTCAGTGTCGTGAGATTGAACACCAAGTTGGGCTCTGCTCTGGGAGGGGATTCTCTCCCTCTCCCGCTGCTCCTCCTCCTGCTCTCTTTCTCTAAAATAAATAAGTAAATCTTTCAAAAAATGCTCTGAGTGAGTGATGAAGAACTTATTTTCAGTTGCTTGAGGCTACAGCTGGGTGGCAAAGCCCACTTCAGCTAAGGGTGAATCAAGGATGGCGGTGGAAGCAGCTTCCAATTAGCTCCCAGAGTGCTACTTCTTTGCTGGGCAGAGGTGCCACTATTTATTTCAAGCATCATTTGAAAATGTCCACTTATAATGATTTTCCTAACATTACTTCAGTATTTCTGCCAAAAGGGGAAAAAGAAGAAAAAAACTTGAAGAGAAGCATTTTAGATGCACGAATCTCCACTACCTGGTAGATACATTGCTAATAACAGAAGACATTTAAGCCTCAGTTGGAAAAATGCAGTTTGATTAGCACAAAAGTGTTTATAGTGGGGGCGCCTGGGTGACTCAGTTGGTTTTAAGTGTTTGCCTTTGGTTCAGGTCATGATCCAGGGGTCCTGGGATTGAGTCCTGCATCAGGGCACCCTACTCAGGGGGAGTCTGCTTCTCCCTCTCCCTCTGCCCCTCCACCCTCAGCCCCACCCCCCACTCCTGCCCAAGTGCACACACACACACTCTCTCTCAAAAGTAAATAAATAAAACATTTTTAAAAAATGTCTATAGTGTGCCCTCTTATAATGTTAGCAACAGTTAGGAATGGAAGCATGGGACAGAAAAGAATGAAACCGTTTTTTTGCTGGGTTACTGGCGACGCAACTGAGGTAAATTACTTGACCTCACCCTTGGAGTGATCACACACTGGAGGAAGGAAACACCTGCCTTCCAAGTGCTGGGAAGTTTAAGTGGCATAGTTTATGCAAGTCCCTGACTCTGTAGCTAGCATAGTCTTTCGTCCCCAGATTTATTCATTCATTCATCTCTCTCTTTCCATGTCTGGAAACAAACAAATGTCTCCATTTTTAAGGGGGAAAGCAAAGCATAGAAATAGAAAGTACAGATTAATGGCTTTAGCATACAATTTTTAAATGATAATTAAACAAAATATTTATGAGCACTTAAAGAGAATGTGGAATCAACATGAGCTCATGAAGAAAATGATACCCAATAATTTAGTTTCTTTTTTCTCTTCTAAACAAAAAGGAGTGGAGGAGGGGAATGACTTACTTCTATTTCTGGCAATATGGCAGACTGGATATACAGAAAACTTCTCCTAGGATAAAAGGCCTAAAAATAGTCGATTTAATTTAAAAAATGTAAATAGTATCCGTTTTAAACTTGGCTGAGAGCAGAGAGTAGAGGAAGACAAACAAAGAAAGCCAGAAAGCAGATCACACATGGCTCAGTGGTGGAAAAGCCATGCATGGGTGGCGATATCAGCCTGCGTTTCACAGCCTGAGCCGGTCTGTGAGCAGTAAGTGTGGTGGGTACCCAGATGAAGACTGGGACCTAAGCACAGAGAGAGGTCTGATCAGATATGTCATATGGCCACCTTTGGACTCTGGAGAGAGATGGAGAAGTCTGTTAATCATAAATCAGTAAGTGCGTGATTTGCAGTTGGAATCCCCAACTACTTATGTGGCTCAAAAGTCCCAAAACTGAAAATCTAATTTAAAGTTACCTTAGTTCCCTGGTGCACTCAGGTGCCAGCAGAATACAAAATTTCCAACTAGGAACAACTCGACACATAAAGCACAATCAAGAGCACCTAGAAAATGCAACAGTGAAAAAGATATCATTTTAATCAACATCAAAGGATTGATGTCTTGGAATTTATCCAGCAAGAGATATGTAAATCCTTAATGCAAAAAAAGGTATGTAACTTCTTTGAAAGATATATTCATTGATAGGGAAACTCAGTACTTAAGGATATTAATTCTCCCCAAACCGATTAATTGAATCAATGAACTTTCCAAGCAGAATCCCAGTAGGCTTTTGCATGGAACTTGATAAATTGATTCAATTTTATGGAAAGGCAGAGAACCCCAAATAACCAACAAATTCTTTAATAAGAAGTCTCATGCGGTAGCTAGGGTGGAGGGAGGACTCGGTCTTCTAGAAATGGATAACTGGTAATTGGGACAATATGATGCTGGCACAGGGCTATGGAAACTGGTCAACAGAAAACGACAGAGTCCGGAAAATAGATGGGTACATATGTGTGAAGAGGAAAACTACTCAGAGGAGGTCCAGGCCAGGAGGCTCCAAAAGATGGGAAGTTACTAACAAGCTAGAGATAACCAGCCGCTTCTGCTTGTGTAAACAAGCGTCTCTCCGCAGGCTCCCCACACTACTGCTCCTGCCCAGTTTAAACCCATCACCAATGTTTTAGTGATTTACCAGACCAAAAAAAAAAAGAAGCATTCTTACCAAATAACCTAACTTCCATAAGGAAACTCCCAATTCTCTTAACGTTAATGTTTACTAGAAGGAAAAACAGCCTTAACTTGACAATGGCAAGACCTCCAATATCCTGTAGGTCCTCTTTAGCATGCAAAAGTTCTTTCCAAACCTTCCTTTTCCTTACCTCCCCCTACTCCCAAGTCTATTATTGGTCACTCCTCAGAACCCTGGGGCAGCAGCTCTTTCTGCCCCGTGGGTCCTGTCCCTGTGTTTTCAGAAAATCACCTTTTTGCCCCAAAGACGTCTCAAGAATTCTTTCCTGGCCATGGGCTCCAGACTCACCTAGATTCAAAAACCACCTGCAAGACTGCGGTGACAGTTCAATAAAGAAGGAACACAGTTTTCAATAAATGGTACTTAGGCGGTTGGTTACGTATTAAAGAGAAAAATTGAAGAGAATTTCTCAATGACCTAGATTTTAGAATTTTGTTTTGTTTTTGTTTTTGTTTTTGAAGAAGGCAATGCACATCATGGGGAAACTATTAGTAAACTTAAGAATCTCTGATTTAAGTTCTGTTTATTAAAAGACGTGACAAAAATAATGAAGAAACAAGACAGAGACTGGAACAAGAAAGGTGTTTTCAAGACCTGATTGTCGAAAGATCCATATCCAGAATGTATGAAGAACCCCTAAAAATCAATGCAAAACAACAATCCAATAGAAAGTAAAATGCTGCACACAAACGGGCATTTCACAGAAGACAAAACACAAAAGGCCCATCAAGAGATGCTAGGACTCATTAGCAAGCAAATTGAAACCACACCATCAAGCAAACCATCTCACAGCAGCCTTGGGTCCCAGATTTAAAATGAGGAAGTTGTGTTAGGTCTTAGCTAAGGTAGAGGCTGCTTTTAGGCAACCAGCTTGAGCAACGGACACCCCAGTAAGGTGGAAGGTCCCACCATGACCCCCGGGGGAATGCAAACAGACCCCTTATGTGATCCAGCTCAAAACAGCTGTAAACCCTAGCTGACCAATGGTTTACTTACTGCCAGGCTAAGCTACCAAAAAAGGAAAATGCCAGACATTCCCATACCTCCTTAACTCCAGCCCCCACCACTACTACCTCCCAGACAGATTGCTTCTCCTTTACTGCCCTGCCCACCGCTCCCCTGCAGAGTATTCTGCAAATTTCTATCTCCTTTTTTTTTCTGTCTGGGGTGAATTCTTTTATCTGCCCTTCAAGGCCAGGTGTCCCCCCAATGCAGCCGCCCTGCAGCTCACAGGAACTTTTAAGGGCTGCCTTTAGACAGCAAATTAAGCAATTGTTTTTGGAAAGCCTTTTGATACTCCTTAGTAAATTTGAACTTGAAAACACACAATAACCAGCAACTCTACTCCCTGCTTTGCTCCTTGGAGAAACTCTTGCACTTTTCTAAGGGAACACAGATGTAAGAGTGCTCATAGCATTATGCATAATGGCAAAAAAACGGATACAAGTAAAAAGTTAAATTGATATAAAAAAATTGTATTGAAGATGAACCAGCTGTAGCCAGCCACAAGCAACCATGTGAATGGATCTAAAAATATTACGTTAAAGAGAAAAAGAGGAACTCATGTAAGAACACAGAGGGTATTAAGATCCCATTTATATACATTTTGAAAAAAAATTCAACTATTGTTCCTGGATACATACACACATATGTGGTAAAAATGTCAGAAAAGGAAAGTTAATTAAAAACTACATTTGGGATAGCAATTGCCTCTCGGGGAAGCTGGGAAATAATTACGAAACAGTACTGAGGGAACATCAAAGTACGGGCTCTGTTTTGTATCTTAAGCTTGAGGGTAGATACGAGTGCCTGTTTATTATTTTCAAAGAGTTATATGTTAGCTGCATGTGCTATTGTGATATAATAAGAAATATATATATTTTGGTCTTCAACCCCAGGATCCTGGCCAGAGCTCACAAAGCCCTTGTAATGTCCTAAGTGCTAACAGAGATAGAAACAACTTTTGTTACAATATTTGGTTTTGTCCCCAGTTCCTGATACAGCTCAGGAGTTGAACAATAAAGGTGAAAGAAGCATCTTTCATTATTCAGACCAAACCCTTTACAACCACATTTGAGTTTATGTTAATGAAGTGACCTTTAAAGAAACTCCTAAGTGTGAGGGCTGGTTGCCAGGGGAACCAACCTCCTGATTAGAGGATTGGAACTTGTGGCCCTACCCCCTCCACTTACAACCTCCAGGAGGGGAAAGGAGCTGGAGATGGAGTTCAGTCATCAATGACCAGTGATTTAAAAAATTGTATTTATGTAATGAAACCTTCATAAAAACCCTACTGAACGGATTTGGAGACCTTACTGAGGCTGAACAAGAATGCATCTCTGTGATGGAAGGTTAGCACACTTCAATGTCCTCTGGAACAGAAGCTCCTGTGTTCACTTGGGACTCTTCCAGGTCTTGCTAGATATATCTCTTCATCTGGCTTTTCATTTGTATCCTTTAACATATTTTCTGTAATAAGTCAGTAATAGTAAGTAACTTGTTAACCTGTGTTCTGTGAATCATTCTAGCAAACAATTGAACCCGAGACGAGGTCGTGGGCAGCCCTGATTTATAGCTGGGGGTGGGAAGTACAGATGACAACCTGGGACTTGCAATTAGCATCTGAAGTCAATGGCGGTCTTGTGATTTTTGACCCTCTTAACCCGAGCAGTCTATGCCACCTTAAAGTCATTGTTGTAACTGAATTGTAGGATACCCAGTTGATGTCCATAGAGAACTGGAGACTTGTTTGGTATGGAAATCCTCATATTAGTGCCAAAAGTTGTGAATGTAGAGAAATTGTGTTCTGCATTAGTCTGCTTTTTATTTATGACATTTCACAGTAAATTTTAAGTGCCAAAGGTGTAGTACGTATTGATTTTATTATAAAACCAAATCTTGTCAATTGGGTATATTTGCAGCTAAGGTAATTAATGACCTAAGAATATTTTTTGGAAGGTCTCAAGTGTGCTTATGGAACTTTGCCTTAGAACTTGACCTCCTTCTTATTCATCGCCTGTGTCCATGTGATTTTGAGAGCTCTCATCACTGCTGTGGAAGTATTTACCTTGCACAAGGTCAATATATAAGCTATTGCCTAGTTGACAGCATCCTGAACTAGTACTGCTTAAAGTCCCTCTAGTAGCGTGTCTTAGAATCTAGGACCAAGGCTGCCTGGATGGTGCAGTTAGTTAAGCATCTGACTCTTGATTTCAGCTCAGGTCATGATCTCAGGGCCCTGAGACTGAGCCTTACATTGGGCTCTGTGCTCGGCAGGCAGTCTGCCTGAGACTCTCTCATTTTCCCTCTGTCCCTGTCCCTGCATATGCTCTCTTTCTCTCTCCCTCTCTAAAATAAATGAATAAAATCTTAAAAAAAAAAAAACAAAACACAAACAACTAGGACCAGACTAATGGAAAGGAAAATGGAACAAACTTTAGGAAATGAAGGCTTGGAATCATAGGGGGTGGGTAAGATTATTACCATGTATATGATAGTGAGCTGCAAATATTTGAAGTCAGTTACATGAAACAGTAAGGAGATTTCTTCTGGATCGCTCCCGAGAAAACCTTTGCCCCCTTGAGTGGAGCAGACTTTAGCTTATCATGAGAAAGAATTTTGTAAAAATTCGAATTATTCAACTAAAACTGAAAATGGGGTGACAAGCTCACTAACAAGTATGTTTTCATTCCGGCTGACAGCCCCACTGCCCCTATTTCAACCAGACCCTTAAAATTGCTATCAATTATCCCAGAGACTAGGACATAGAAAAGTAGAGTTCTGTTTGTTTGTCATCATATTCCCATAAATTACCATAGGTACTATGAATTAAACAGAGCTAGCGAAAATAAAAAGTTACGTTTGATCCGAGATGCAGATCTGCTTTGCTCTAGGAAACAATAAAAATTCTTCCCTTTTTTATGAAAATACTTATCCTTGGCTTATAACAGTTTGATTCTCTGTTCCAATATCTCTGTTGTATATCTAAGTTTTCTGATCACAATCTGGGAGCGATATTGAAGATTTATTCAGAACCGTGCCTACTCCAGCAACAGCGTTAGAGAAAGTGGATTAGGAACTGCTGAAAAGACAGATGCTGCAGAGGTCAGACAAAAAACAAATGCAGCCCTTGAGGAAAGAAGGATGGTAATTTCCAAAAGTCATGCCATTTCAAATGTTAATATGACAACTAATGTATATGAACTACTTCACCAGCTCAGGGTACAAAGATGCCATTAACTCTTACTGTTGCAAGATTTTGTGTCCCCTTAGTGCCCAGGGTTCTTGGTCATGTTGCTTTGTAGAATGAAGAGATAGACCAGACAGAGTGGTGGGCAGCAAAGCGAAGTTGACTGAACAAGAGTATAAAGCTCCCAGAGAGGGAGGGGACACTAGTGGGTTGCCCTCAGAGTTTCTAAGTTTAGGGGGTTTTATGAGCTCTTTTGTAGAACTTTCTTAAGCAATCAGGGTGTGCTGAGTCATGCCAATCAGGGCTTTGGCCACATATCTGTCTACCTATTAGGTTCATGTCCACGAGCTGATGATCCTTTTTTTGCTGACATCTGGGGGCTTAGGTCTAACCACCTCTTGCCTGTGATAGTGACAGATATTTTTGTGGTTAATTGTCTTGTTTTAGGACATTTTGCAGAAGTCATTTCTGGAAAGACTGCAAAGCAGAATGTTAGTGAGGTCCTGTCTAAGCTGCAAAACAGGATGTCAGTGCTATTTTATCTTAGCTATCCTGACTCTAAAAAAAAAAATCCAATTTTTTTTTTAAATTTTATTTATTTATTTGTTAGAGTGAGAGAGAGCACAGTCAAGCAGAGTGGCAGGCAGAGGCAGAGGGAGAAGCAGGGTCCCTGTGAAGCAAGGAGCCCGATGCGGGACTCATCCCAGGACACCAGGACATGACCTGAGCAGAGAGCAGATGCTCTTATTGCCACAGGGCTTTGTGTGGTCTTGCAAAAGTGTGTGTCTTCCTGCCCTGTTGCTCTTATGTAGTTGTCAATGATGACTCACACATGGAACTTTGTCTACATAGGAGCCAAGCATCAGTTCTCAAAATGACAATACCAGGCCAGGGTAGTTAGACCTCCAAGAGCGTGAGACTCAGTGCTATTCTGAAACCAGCCCTCATGTCAAATTCACAAGGCCCTGACCCTGAACCAGGATCTTCAGCTCAGTTGCCCTCTGCCATTTTAAGCATGTGGTCTGACGCATCGGGGTGGCTCAGTCGGTTAAGCATCAGACTCTTGATTTTGGCTCAAGTCATCAACTCAGTGTTGTGAGATCAAGCCCCACATCAGGCTCTGTGCTAAGTGTGGAGCCTGCTTAGGATTCTCTCTCTCCCTCTCCTTCTGACCTTCTCCCCAGCTCTCGTGGGCTCACTAGCTCTCAAACAAAACAACAACAAAAAAAGCATGTGGCCCTCTGGCCACCTGGTGTCTATTCAGGGCCTTCCTAATAAACCGGAAAGGTCCCCTGAAAGCAAATCTTCTTCTTCATATGATATGGGAATTTATCATCTAGCACATCTGCGCCTAAATTCCCAGAGGGTTCCATTTTCTCTTCCCCCAGATCCAGGAAGCATCTTTACCCTATAGTTCCATAGACCAGGAATCACCCTGAGCAATTCTTCAAGCAACAAAGATGTCACCCTCAACACAGCATTCAGGCCCTGTCTCTCCTGGAAAATAAATGGTCCAGTTGCCCCACTTAGTATCCACCCTGTTTTAAGCATACAGTTAAATGTGGCTATAACCCAAATGAATAAGGGACATTGTAAGGTACCCCGCTCTAGCTTGAATTCAAATGGATGCTCTAAAAAGAAGCTCCAAAATGGAGCTCCAAATCCAAAATGGATTCGACTGCAAAATCATTGAAGAGTAAAGTCGATGGTCACTGTAGCTTTCTTTTTTTTTTTTTTTTAAGATTTTATTTATTTATTTGACAGAGAGAGAAAGACCACAAGTAAGCAGAGAGGCAGGCAGAGAGAGAGAGGGGGAAGCAGGCTCCCTGCTGAGCAGAGAGCCCAATGCGGGGCTCGATCCCAGGACCCTGGGATCAGGACCTGAGCGGAAGGCAGAGGCTTTAACCCACTGAGCCACCCAGGCGCCCCTCACTGTAGCTTTCTTGAGCAATATTACCTCTCATGTCACTCTGGACAACTCTAAAATCATTTGTTTTTTTCTAGTCCAAATTTTCTCATTTTACTTTCACCAACCTTTTATTTTTAGAATTCAAACATACAGGGAAGTTATAAGAAAGTTTAACATGATAAAAACCCATACACAGATCCTGTAGATTCACTAATATCTCTCTGTCCCATTGATGGTTAGTTAATTCCATGCGTTATAATATTTCATGTCCAAATATGCCAGGATATTTCTCCTAAGAATAAGAATATCCTTCTCTATAACTCCAGGCTGCACTGTTGTCTCCCTCAGGAAATTACATCCATACATACTAATACCTACAACATGTACTATATTCAAATTCTTCCATTTTTAAAACTTTTTCTCTGTCCAACCAAGGAGTTTTCACATCATGTTTCTTTAGTCTTCTCTAACTATTAAGTAGTTTCCATTGTTGATATTTTTCCAGCTTAACTTAGATATAATTAAAATACAACATCATATAAGTTACAAGCTCAAGATGTTTATTTCATGCACTTACAGACTATGAAATGATTACCACCGTAGTGTTGCTGACACCTACATTATGTCACACAATTACCATTTCTTGTTTGTGATGAGAACATTTAAAATAGGGCGCCTGGGTGGCTCAGTTGGTTAAGCGACTGCCTTTGGCTCAGGTCATGATACTGGAGTCTTGGGATTGAGGCTCCATGCTCAGTAGGGAGTTCTGCTTCTCCCTCTGAACTTCTCCCTCTCATGTTCAATCTCTCTCTCTCTCATTCTCTCTCTCTCAAATAAATAAATAAATAAATAAATAAAATCTTTAAAGAAAAAGAACACTTAAAATTTACTTTCTTAGCAACTTTCAAGTATATAATACAGTATTATTGACTATAGTCACCATACTGTACATTACATCCACAGAACTTATTTCTCTTATAACTGGAAGTTGATATTCTTTGGTCATTATCTCCCCATTTCAGCCAACCCACTACCCCTGGGAAGCAGCACTGTTCTCTGTCTGTATCTATGCACTCTGCTTTCTTAGCTTCTACAGATAAGTGGTATCATACAGTATTGGTCTTTTTCTAATTTATTTCACTTAGGATAATATCCTCAAAGTCCATCCATGTTGTTGCAAATGGATATCCTTATTTCTCATGGTTGAAGAATATTCCATTGTATATTTATCACAGCTCCTTTATCTATTCATCTATCAACGGACACATAAGTTATTTCCATATCGTGGTTATTTTGAATAATGCCACAATGAATATGGGTGTACACATTACTCATATTTATGAAGAGCTCAGTCCTATTGTTTTGCAGAATGTCCCTTTGTTTTTGGCTGATTCTTCTCTCGCAATTAGATTCAGATTAGACATTTTTTAGCAGTTCAGTTATGTTATGTGTTAAACATCCTCTTTAACTATCTCTGTTTCTCCCAAAATACCTTTTCTTAAGGCAGCCTCCACATCTCTGGCTCTCTCCAGGGCTACATTATGATTTCTGTGGACTCTGGGCACTTGTCCCTTTGCAGAAATATTAAAAGTTATATTTTATACTGTTTTGGTATAAAGGTTAATATAATCAGTCTGAGTTCATTATTTTGTACTCTTTATTATTCATTTTTTCTTCTGATTTTAACAGAAATTAAACTTATAGCATCCTATGAGTCCCTGAAAATAAGGCAGTCCCAAAGCACTTTCTCTTCTTTGTTCCAAGTGTTGCTCTCTCTTTCCCTTTCACCAAATCTGCAGGCTTTACCAGGTTTCCATCTTACTCCTCCTTTACAAGGCATAGACGCCCAAGAACATTTTTTTTTTTAAGATTTTATTTATTTTGCAGGAGAGAGAGAGAGTACACACAAGCAGGCGGAGAGGCAGGCAGAGGCAGCGAGAGAAGCAGGCTCCCTGCCGAGCAAGGAGCCCCATGTGGGACTCTATCCCAGGACCCTGGGATCAAGACCTGAGCTGAAGGCAGCGGCTTAACCAACTGAGCCACCCGGGCATCCCCAAGAACATTTTTTACTGATACTCTGGGACTGCCTGAAACCTGGGGTTTCTTTCAAACTAATCTGAGCTGCCATTTGGTTAGCACTTACTATGTCCCAGGTACTCAGCAAAACACCATCTATCATGTCCTTAAATCACCACAAAAGCTCCCATTAGAGGCGTAATATTGTTCCCAGGATACAGATAGAGCAGCTGAGTCTTTCAAAGGTTTCAGTAGCTGGCCCAAGCTCTACTGTCAGAGGAGGTGGGCAGGATTCAGACCAGATCCACCTCACTCCATGTCCCAGGGCAGCCCCAGCTCTTGCCTGGAGACAGGACAGTAGGGGAGGAAGTCAGTGGGTCAACGGAAGCTGTTCTGGCTGTTCTCTCTCCTTCGGCAGAGGGGAGGTGCAGGCAGCCTGTCCTCTCTCCATTTCTTCCTGCCAGGTGCTTGGACCTACCAGGTCCTTAGAGACTCTTCGGATAAATTTCCATAGGAAAACAGAAAAGCTTTTTGCTCGGCTAAATTCTGCCACATACACACACCCATTCCGTGCCTTGTCTCAGGTTCTCCCTATAAAACAGTATGTCCTGACCGACACAATAGACATTAACAAAGCAGGCTCTAAGTGCTAATAGATGCCTCTTACTGCCAGCACTAAATACAATATTCTAGAATGTGTCAGCATTCTAAAGTTCTAAAATTTAAATTATAAAATGAAACCTTTTAGGTGGGGAAAAAACAAAGGCAACTGAAATACAAACAAACCTATTGCTTTTAATTTTTTTTTTTGAAACTGATTTAAAATTTTCTGATGCTCACTTGGACCTTCAGCCATCATTCGACAAACTAGAGTTTTTTCGGAGAAGAGAGGCATTTCTGAACTCGGGGGAAGTACATTTGTCAAATTCCCTCCTGCCTGTGGAATAAAAGCTCAGGATACAGTGCTTTGTTTCTCAATAAGAAAGAAAGCAAGGCGCTTGATTTTTTTATTCGGTGTGCGCCCAGCCTCCCTTAGGAAACAGAGATAAGAGCAGACCGTGTCTCGGGGAGTGATCGAGCTTTGTTCATTAGCTGAGGTGGTGGCCAGCAGCCAGCACAGCACCAAGTAATAAAAGCAGTGGCTGCGTGGGCGGGAGGTAAAGGTGTCTGAGGGGAAGGCTGTGACTAAGTGTCCACTAATCACTGTTTCATCAGTGCCTCACAGTGGGACCTTCTGTGGGCATACTTAGGTTCCCACTCACACAGACTTCAAGGCATCTGTCCAAGAGGATGGGGGTTGTGTCTGAAAACCCTTAAGCTACATTCATTTATAACCCCAAGTATGAAATAAACATGAATCCATACCGATAGAAATAAATGACTGAATAAACAAAGAATGAAGAGAAGAGACATCTCTTCCTTATAGAAGAATCCAAATACTACTCCTCAGTCCAGGAGATGGAGCTTAGTCCCCCCTAACCCCCTCCTCAGGGATGGGCTAGACATAGTGACTTGTTTCCAAATAAGGGAGTAGGGAAGGGGGAAATGGTACCTTTGTTGGTACTTTTGCACGTACCCTTGCGGACCTGGGAAATACTTGCTCAGCCAAGGGAAAGTTCCCATCACCAGGGATGTCACATGAATATCATGTACTCCCTGATCAAAGTGACAGGAGTGGGACTTCACCTCTGTGGTCTTCATTCAGAACCCAGAGTCCCAGTCTCCAAGACCTCAGACAGACCAGATTCTCTGGATCCTTGACCAGTCCTCCTCAAGACTGTGGAGGTTTTGAAAGACAAGGAGAGCCTGAGACCCTGTCACAGACCTGAGGAAACTCAGTAGATGGGAAGACTAAATGCAATGCTGTGCCCTGAACTGGATCATGGAAAACCTGTGGTTTCCTTAACAGACTCATACATCTCACAAAGGCATCATGAAGGTGTTAGAGGTTGATGTTGGGGACCCCAGGTGAGGGGTATACAGAAGCTCTGTGCTATTTTTGCAACCTTTCTGCAAATTCAAAATTATTTCAAAATAAAAAGTTATTAAAAAAACAACAACAAAGTTTACTCGTTTACTCCCTAGGAAAGGAGTAGATTATTAGGGATGTATACTTCTTTTTTTTTATTATTTTTTAATTAACATATAATAGGGATATAATACTTCTTGGTGTATTCTACAAGCTAATTCACAGTTTGATTCCTCCTCCCGACACTTGACTTAGTTTTGCAATATGGCCTTTGGTATCTAGAGTTTTCATTCTTTATATGCTTTTTGAAATCAAAATGCTTGCTGTTGATCATCTTGGGACAGCTAAGCTATGCACAGCCTGAGACTAGAGGGCAAGCCCAAAGAGCGGATTGAACTTTCGATCTTAAAGCATTTTAATATATTCTAGCTATGAATGGCTCTCTGCGTAGGGTAGCAACACTATTGACAAAGGCTAGTGGTCAGGAAGGGAAGGGAGCATGTTAAGAAAATGCTAACATGTTCTGGACCCAGGACTCTCCCTGCCTTCCCAGAGACCCTCCTCACAGGGCAAAAATGGACAGTGGGCAGCAGGAAAACAGTAGGAGAGGACACTTTCAGCATATAACTTGGTGTTTAATCTGGTGAGTAGGTCTTCCTCTGGGGACACTGAATATATGATAATATGCATATGCATATAATGATTATTTCATTTCCCAGTGTCAAGGATTCTATGAATCCTCTATGCCCATATTTTCTGTAAATAAAACATTTCATGCCCAGAAGGTCCATATCATTCATGGGATTTTTAAAAAAGTCTTTTCACCAAAGTCCAAGAATCACTATTATAAGGCACATCTATACTAGTAATTTGTTTAAGTCTATATAGTATTTGTGACACACAGGCACACACATTTGTGAAACTGTATAACTCCTTAGCACATATATGTCTTCAATTTAATTGTTAAGGAAAGCTGTATGCATTCAGTTCTCTAATACTGGATTAGTTCCCAGTAATTCTCTATTTTCCTTCTGAAATTTTAAATTTAAAGATCTATTTTAGGTATGGTTCTTTTTTTAAGATTTTATTTATTTATTTGAGAGAGAGCCTGAGAGAAAAAGAGAGAGAGAGAGGGAGGGAGAGAGAGAGAGAGAGAAAGCAAGCGCACAAGCAGGGGGAGGGGCAGAGGGAGAGGGAGAAGCAGGCTCCCGCTGAGCAGGGCCCATTGTGAGGTTCCATCCCAGGACCCTGGTATCATGACCTGAGCTGAAGGCAGATACTGAACCAACTGAGCCACCCATGTATGTTTTGGGAACATGGGAGTCATGTATGTTTTGGGAACAATATCTATATCCATCCCTTGCGGAGACAGTTAAGGTTAAAGCAGATGAAAACCACAGCAGGTGCTTGCATCTCCTAGTTCAATGTGAAGTACCAGGTGCAGAACCTGCATTAGGAAGTTATGGAGATCACGGATAGATACCCCACGCCAGGCTGAGATGAAGTCAGCATACTCATATGGGCAAAGAGCAGAAGTGGAGGATGTCCACAGTTACTGAAGCAGGAACACTGGGTTTGCTCAGAAAGTACAAACTTGCTTCCTTTTCTGGCCATCTGCACAGCCTTCCCTGTCCTGTTTAAAGGTGCTGCCTATCTTTCAATAAAGCCACATGAACCAAATCAGATGTTAGCCTGGCATCTTGACAAAGTAATTTCTTTGTGGGGCAGAGGGCAAGCATTCTTATACCACCTCCAAAACATGTGCAGCAGTAAAACCCATGGATGGGGTATTAAAAACAAAAACAAAAACAAAAAACAAAGTATAAACTGAATAAAAAGTACTAATTATTTTACAGATATTACTGACTTGGCACAATAATATTTCACTGGTCCTTGACCATATTTCTCAGTCTCCAATTCCTAGTCTTAGTTGCATGTATGGGGTTGAGCATTTTCTACAAAGAATTCCTCAATTCTAAGTACATAAATATAAAATAGACTAACAGTAAAATTAACAGATAAATAAAAAATTTAAATCAGATCATGAAAGCACATGAAAATATAGAACATATTTGTGATGAATTTGTAAAATTTTCAAAACTACACTTACTGACTTTGGATAATCATAGTTGAAGCTGGCTCTAAATAGAATATATAGATATAATTAATGACATTTCAAAGAAAATACTTCAAATTTCTAGACCCCAATGGAGCAACTATCCTTTCTAAGATATCATTTAATCTTATCTTTTAACTTGTTGAAAACTTCCTTAATTTATAAATGGATTATTCATAAGTTACATCCAGCATCATTGATCTTAAGCCCACCCTCAAAGGAGGCCTTAACTAGGAATTAATAATGTAAATGGTTTTGAGTATATCAGACATAACTTTGATGTCAGTTAGTTTTACGCAGAAAGGTATTCTAGTCAAAATACCTTTGAGGAAAAAATGTTCTTGGCACAATACTAAACACGTAAGAGCTACTCTAATTATGTTTAATATTTTTGGCACAGTGTCAAATTCCTGTGGTATTGAAAATTACAGTGGAAAGGTTTTTTCCAAAGTGGTTTCTAAAACAAATAAAGCCTATACACAACAGACATACATGCACTGCTTTAATTTGATGTGGAACTTGAGCTCCCTCAGTCCAGGGAGGAAGACATGAACCCTTCCTGAAGTCAACTCCCTGGGACAGATCAGAGGAGAGCCAAGGGATGCAACCACAAGATACCTGGTACCCAAAGAGTGCTGTGAAATCAGGTGTGATTTGGGTAACTGTAGGCCCTTAGAGATCCAAAATGGCACCAATGGCAGAAAATCTTGCTTGTGGTAGTACTCAAGAATCACTTATTAATTCATTGATTGAGTCATTCAATCATTCAGCAAATGTCATTTGGAAGCCTGGCTGTTTGCCAGTCCTGGGGAGACATTCTGCCTTATGAAGATTTCGGTCTCGTGGAAGAGAAAACAAGCCATTACAATATAGGGTAATAAATACTCTGATAAAGAAATTGGTTCAAATTTTGGCATGGAGACCAAGAAAGAAGTCTTCTCATAGGCCTGGTGAGGCATAGATTGGGCATGTGGACATGAAAACCAACCATGTGGTTACCTAGTAGTACCCAGACTCATGATTAGCAGCCAGACCATTAATAGCCAGATGACTGCTAGCAACATAATAGCCTTGTGATCTCAACTCTTAACTCTGGGCCCTACAAGGTCATGGTCTAAAGTTAAAGAAGAATAGTGGTAACCATTAATTATGGAATGCCAACCACAATAATAGCTATTTATTAGGCACCAGTTTTGTATCAGGAATTAGGCTAAATGGTCTAAAAGCATCATTAGTTTACAGCATTATATGACCAGACACAGTGCTAGAAATTTATTATGTATTAGTTCTAAAACTTTGAACAACCCTGTAAGATAGTTATCATTGGCCTCATTTTCCAAATGGGAAAACAAAGGATAAATATGGTTTAATAACTTACTCCAGCTTATATGTGAGAGATTCAGGATTCACTCCTGGCCTATAAATCCTAAATTAGTGCTAAATCCCCTCATGAGACTGTATTGTGCTTCAAATATGTCTCAAGCATAAATGGGTCAGAACTTGGGGTTAATAAAGCCAGCTGCAGGCAAATCCTGGAGAATTCAAGAGAAATGATTTGAAAGTGGACACATATATGTCAAGGATATGTGATTCCACTAAAGTAGTATTAATGACAGAACAATAATAACAACTCAAATTGGATGGACATGTATTAGGTACCAGCCATAGGTGATAGCAAACATTTAGTTTTCACCCAACTGACATCTATTGTCCTTTTTGCTGATAACAGAAACTCAGAAACACTCCCTTTTCCTGACTCTATTTACTCCAGGTGAGATCCATTCACCTGCTTGAACTCCTATCTAAAACTCTGGGGCATGAGCTCATGAGGCAGACCTCGCTACATAACATCATTCATGGTGTTTTCAGAGTTGCCACATAATCCAGATCAAACCAACCGGGAGTCATCCCCAGTGCTTTTCTGGGTGTTATCTACAAAAATACCCGTGCTGGACAGATATAATATCCAACATGCAACTATACTTCACCACCTTTGAGAACAGTCTGCTTGAGAAAGACACAAAAAACAAAATGGAACTCAGAAAGAGAAATTCCCAATGATACACTTGAAGCCATCCTACCCTTAGATTTTTCAGTTAAGTTGAGTCAATGATTTTTCATTTAAGCGAATACGGATCAGATTTGGTTTCTGACCTTTGCCACCGAAAGTTCCTTGTAATACTCCATTCTAACAGTGTGCATGCATTAGTTTATTTAATTACATTTAATTGTTTTAACAGCCATCTAAACATCGATTATATCTTGTATACGGTAGAGGTGGGATGTACCCAGGCCTAGGTCAAAGTCATGATCTGAACAAATGTCTACTACCACCATCTCCTTTTCCTCTTTCTTACTGTAGTGTCAGAATATTGTGTAATAACTATAGTCAGCATTGCCATGCTAATTGGCATATCTCATTTTTACCACTTGGTGTGCTCTTTAACTTAAAAATGCCAGTGTTGTTGCTTGACAAATTAGCTCTAAGTCTGGTATTTCCCTGAAGCCCTGGTCCCATGATGTTAGCTCTTTGTTGTACAACATGACTTATTTTCTGAGTTTCTCTTCCCTACCAATCCTGTTCACTAGGATTCCTGTCTGCAACATGGGATCTGTTGCAGTAGGACCTGAGAAGTCCTCCAGACAAGCAGAAATTAATATAAACATTACCAACTGGAGTGTACAAACTAGCAAGTAGTAGGAGTGAATAAACTACATGGACCTGGGCACCTTAAAAATGCACCCAGATGAGTAGATTCTGGCCCTAGACCATGAGTAAAACACTGTCAAGAAAAACCAATGAAAAAACTGATTTGGGCTCAAGAATCCTATAGGATTTTGGTAAAGATAATCATGAAACCACACTTGTAGGCCCATTGTAGGGCAAAATTATAGGGCAAACTCCAGACTGCAGAGCACTTGCAAGACTGCTGTGAAACATAACTCCTGTTGAAGATAAAGTCACAACTCCATACTACAAATACTACAATGGACATGAAAAGAAAATCCTGAGACTTATAACTGGGATATTTGATATTCATAGAAATAGAAATAGGCAAACAGAAAAAGACTTAAAGCATGTGCAAAATATTTAAAGAGAAAATATGACTTATATATAATAGAAATAGGAGGTTATAAATTAATAATAAACCAAGTAAGGAACAAGGGAAAATGTATGGCAATTGAAATAGAAAGTTAATAAAAAATAGACATGTTAATCAATAAAGGTGACAAAGTGGAAAGGGACTCCATTGAGTGGAACAGAGATTCTGGGACCATGACCAAAATGGAAGTAAAATGAATGGAAATTAAAAAATTGGAGGGAGAGTAGAATGAGACATTTTAACTTATATCAAATAGCAGGATCTAAGAGACAGTAAATGAAAAGGTAATGTTCCGGGAAATTAAGGGGAATTAAAAAAAAAAAGTGGGGGTTGAAGAAGAAGAAGGAAGAGGGAGAAAACAGATTAGGAATCAGGATGTCAACTGGGTCTTTGGATAGTTTCTTTTTATATCAAAACCTGATTGGTTCTCACATCTATAAAATGTCATGACTGCCTATGAACTTCACAACTTACTTGGCAAACAAATGGTAGTATTCTGTTACTGATTTTTAGTTTACTTAACTGCCACTCATATTTCATGTCCTCTTTCTCCTACTCTATTTGATTGCATATTCCATGCTTAAGATTCTTCTTGTTCCTCCCAGTCTCATCAAACAAGCATTCATCATCAGTAGATTGTTGCTTGACTGACATGACATAGTGATATAAACACACTCCAAACCATACATATGCACACTGATAAGTTTGGCTGTCCATGTCCTTAGCCAGGGTATCCAACTTTCTATAGTGTATCAATCATGGTTTGTTAGGTGATGCTGGGGTAGTAATCAGCCTCCAAATCCCAGTAGCTTAAAGCAAGTGATATTTATTTATAACTCTTCCCTTATGTCGTTTGCAGGCCAGATGAGAGCTCTGCTCTGCACAGTCTTCTCTAGTAAGTTACTTCACAAGCCACCATCTTGAAATGTATTAGTCAGAATCAAGGAAGGAAGACAGTAATGCAGATCCCACCCTGGCATGTAAAGTTTGTACTTCCATTATATTTCCTTGGTCAGACAAGTTACATGACCACACCCAACTCCACAGGGCCAGGAAGAGTCGCCCTACTATATGACTGGTTGGGGAACCGGAAATGTTTGGTGACCAGCTCTAATAACTGCCATAGAGTGGTAGGATCATTTCCCTCATCAGGTTTTGAGGAACATTCTGAGACAGTCTAGCTTAATTTCTTCCTGGACCTGTTTTCTACAACAGAGGTTGTCATTTTCGACTTTTTCAGAGTCAACTCTGCCTAGAAACCTCTTTTCACCCTGACACGTACCAAAAGATGTCAACTCTCCTTGGCAATAAGCAAACAGATCATCTTTTCCACTTGGAGAGAGGGTATTGTCAGGGAGAGGGATTCCTTTCATTCTTTCATGACTAACCTGTGATTTAGAAAACACAAATAGTGTCTCAATGGAATATTCTGCCATATGAGATTCTCAATAACCTTGCACACATTGCTACAAAAAAATCCATAAAATGCTTTATGAAGGCTTACCATTTGTTAAGGTATCAGAGCATACAACCAAGTTTTGAGTAAAAAATAATTCTCATCTCCTTATCAATGAAATATAAAACTGGAATTTATATTCTGGATTTCATTAACTTATTATACTTTAACTTTTTTCAATTACTAATTAAGGTGTATATGAATACATATTGTTTATTTGTTCATGGTTTGTTGTTTATGGATTTAGAGTCATATAAGTCTGATTTTAAATGTTGGCACTGCCCATTACTAGCTCAGTTATCTTTGTGAGTTACTAGGTCATTCTGACACTCATTTTCTTCAGTTAAACAACTGGAATGGTAATATTCTTCTAGGAGGTTTTGAGAGGATTAAATGAAGCAATGTCTGTTTATAAAATGTCTGGCACAGTGCCTGACCCAACACACAGTTAATATTAGGACTCCTCTTGCCTTCCGTCTTGCTCAGGCAAGACTGTTCTACACTGTTCAGATTGCATCCTGAAATAGGATGCCTATAATGTGCATTTCTTCTTTTAACTAATCACAGAGAATAATGAGTAATTATGGAATGTAAAAGCAGAATAAACAAAATTCTTGACGACAGTTGGTTGGCAGAATGGCAGTAATTCAATGCAAAACTTAATTCTGTGGCTTATAAATTCCCCATGATGATTTCTAGAGTTCTTGAATTGCATCCCCCTGGAAATCCGCATAAATGCAACAGGAATGCAGGGCTCAGGAATCAGGGATGCATAATCTCCTACTCAGATTTCCACCGCCCTGTACATGTGAGAGGTAACCAAGCACCTGGGGCTCACAGGGACAAGCATCTGATGGTTTTTGCTCCATGCAGCTATTGACCTTTCTTATGCTGAATTCCAGGTGTGTCTTTTTTCTCTTTCACACACTTTATTCATATTCATTTATTCTTCCTCTCTCTGTCATCTCTGTCTTTCTATTACACTCCTTCCTGCCTCCCTCCTCTTTTACCGTGTTTCTTATTAGATATATTTCCCCAATTTTCTCTCTTGCCATTTATGATTCTGGAACTTATTAATCATTTATTCCACATCCCCACCTAATTGCTACTCTTCCCTCAATTCTATTCATTACTTATTGAGAATAGTAAGACTTGCCTTAACTTTTAGATTCATGTAATCGTCCCAGGATCAAGGTCAGCCCCCCTTTGTCCTCTGTGTGGCCTTTTTTTTTTTTTAAAGATTTTATTTATTTATTTGACAGAGAGAGATCACAAGTAGGCAGAGAGGCAGGCAGAGAGAGAGAGATGGAAGCAGGCTCCCTGCTGAGCAGAGATCCCAATGCAGGACTCGATCCCAGGACCCCGAGATCATGACCTGAGCCGAAGGCAGCGGCTTAACCCCTGAGCCACCCAGGCGCCCCCTGTGTGACCTTTTTGATAGCAATCTTTGTCAATGACCGTCTCTGCCAGAGCCTGCCAATGGAAAAAATCCTCTTTTTTTCAGAAAGCATTTCATGGCATAGTCAGGGAGCTCTAATATTTGGAAAGACCTTCCCTCTATTTGCACTAAATTTACTTCCATATTATTTCTGCTACCTTGCCTCAATGGGGTATACTGGAGGCCTCTTCCTCATGAGCCTTCTAGATATTTGGAAATACCAGTTATAACTGTGTTTTCTGTGGCTGCAGACACACATTCTCAATTTTTTGCTTATTACTCTGTCCATGAGAAGAACCTGTGAGTATAAATTTGATGCTATTCTCGAGCTCTGGATCTTGGCCTATACTACTAGCTCTGCCTCCCCACACCATATGCTGAAAGGATGTTTAATGGGCATCTGTCATCCACGGAACTCCAAATGGGTTCAGAACACAGATAACCCAAAGGATAACTTTTTTCTGGTTTGTTCCCCAGAGATGCAACATCAACCTACGATTATGAGAGACTGAATATACAAATGAACAATGGCCA
This sequence comes from Mellivora capensis, assembly GCA_004024625.1. Taxonomy (NCBI): domain Eukaryota; kingdom Metazoa; phylum Chordata; class Mammalia; order Carnivora; family Mustelidae; genus Mellivora; species Mellivora capensis. Next base: position 90,497 of record PISX010002959.1, on the reverse strand, counting down.
GACCATATATAAAAAATAGAGCTCTATCCCCAAATCTTTAGCAACAAGTTCAGGAAGCCAGCATGTCAACTACACTAGCAAGCCAGGAAGCCAGTCGGCTATCCTCAAGTCAGACAAATAGGACGTCTGACCATTCTCTCTAGTAACAATCCAGGGAGCCAAACAATAACCCCTATAACAAATGATCCCAAACGGTCAAGACTAGATTAATAATTGATAGCTTCCTTAATTGTTATCTCCACTTTAACTTAGGATCAACCAGAAAAAGCCAAATTATGTATGACCAATCATACAGGATATCGCACCTCTAGCCCTTATCCTCCAAATGGGGGATATATGAAGCCTTCTTTTTTGTTCCTCTCTGAGGCTTTCCCCCTCCTCCACCTGCCTTTGGATCACTGTGAAACAAACAAGCTAGTGGTTGACTCCCCGGTCATAACAAGCTCTGAATACATAAGTTTTCTTGTTTCTCAGTTGGTTAGTCTTCATTTATTTCCAGAGGTAGGAGCTTAATGGAACAAAGTGGTGATTTTTCTATGACAGAGATCTAGTTTTTGCATGGGGGCAGTGCACCAGAGAGACAAAAATCATTTCTAATTAACACAGAGAAGCATATAAGGATTCATATGGTCAGGACCCTCAACTCTCTAGCTCCAAGTCTAGAAGACCACATTGCTATCATACTAGATCCTTCTTACGGTCTTTGTGCCCAGTTTCCTGATTCTCTTGGAATCCTCATCTGAACTTAGGCCACAATAAAGAGACATACAGAAAGAATCAAACATGGCATTCTTCCCTATTTTCGAAATGCCTTTTGAAAATTATTCCCTTGCCCCATCTTATCCCAGAATATTACTGTTATTACATGCCAAAAAGAATCTACATCAGTTTAATTTCCAGTTAAAAGAGAAAGGACATGGTGAACTAGCTGTTTAATCTGCAATCTTCAACTTTTAGAAAGTCAGTAAAAGATCTTTTTCTTATTGGTTTTTTTTTTCTATATAAATGTATCAGCACAAATGATGACTTAACATGACAAATGAAATTTAATTTTATGCTATTGATCTAGACTCTCAGCAGGTCAAGAGACACAGGGCAGGGGAGGTGAAGCAGGGAAATAAAGGCATTGAAGAGAGAATAGTTTTTAATCATTTTCAAACCAAAACCTTGATGCTGTGCATGTGGGAAAATAGGAGGGAGTGATGGTGGGGAAGAAGTCCAGGAGAGGTTTTGTCAAGGGATGCCAATGAAGATGTTTGCTTCACTGCCACCCTCCAACCCCGTGCCTCTGGGAAATTTACGGGATATATCACATGATAACAGCCCATCCATAGTCCAGGGCCAAGAGTCCTGGAGGGGTTTGTCATTTAAGGCAGTAGTAGAGGGTGACTGCATGGCTCAGATGGTTAAGGGTCTGCCTTTGGCTCCGGTCATGATCCCTGGGTCCTGAGGTCAAGTCCCGTACTGGGCTCTCTGCCTCTTGGGGAGTCTGCTTCTCCCTCTGCCTCTGCCTCTCTCTCTATCTCTATCTCTTATGAATAAATAGATAAAATCTTAAAAAAAAAAAAACCTGGCAGTGGTAGAAATAAATGGGAGAGGGTTTCGATCTCTCCACATTTATACTTACCAGTTATGTCATGCCTGCCTTATGCTACACTCCATATTATCTGCTTTTCACACATATTCTCATTTGATTCTTATTTACATCAACTCCATGAGGTTGATACTGTTAATAACCTTCATTTTGTGGATGAAGAAACCAGGGCTCAAAAAGACTATTGAGCTTGTTTCAGGTCATAGGATTGGTTAATTGCAAGCCAAGCTGATGCCTGAACTGACAGCCTGGGTTAACCATGGAACTGCCCTGGTTTCTGTTGAGTTCACACACTGAAATCACTCTCAAGTGATCTACATTGCTTTGGGAAGGCAGACAGTCTTGGTATCCCGCACCCGTGGAGTGGAAGCCCTGCTGTAGGGACTAACGGGAAACTGGGAAGGAAAAGGCTTCTCCAACACCTGCCTGAAAAACAATAAAATAAACAATAATGTCGATCCCTATTTTAACAGCACTGTAAACGCCTTCAGCATTTACACCGCTGTTCTCAAGACACGACTTACAGACAATGCATTTTACATCAAGGATATTATCAACTGCTGAGTCCTTCTCTGTCTTTTGAATTTTGCCTCCCCCGCTGAGGGGAGAGCACTCTGATGGACAGCAGATAAAGAGCATGCTATGTTTGTTGACAATAGTTATACAACTTATTTTTCGGATGCGGAGGCAGAGAGTGGTGAAGCGAATTACCAGTTTTCATAAAATAAGTCAGAGGCAGAGTAATGAAGAGAGCTCAGACACTTTCTATTGTCGGGGCTGACTTCAGGTTCCCTAGGCGACAGGATCTTTGTGTCAGCAGATAACAGAATCAGTCAGAAGAGAAATATTAAATGGCATCATTGAAAGTATCTTTTAAAAATTTAAAAAAGGAATGCTCGCAAATGAATCTTTGTGGCAGAAACAAATGAAAATTATTAAAATAGAATAGCTTTTATCCTCGCACAGAATAAAACTTTAGCTGACAGCTATGTTTTGAGAGAGTTTTCTATTTGATTTTTGGTGACTTAATGGACTTAAGTCATGATTTCAGTCACAACAGTATATAGAAAAGATAACTAGAAGAGATAAATACACAGACAATTGCAAGAGTGAGAAAGTGTGGTGGAGTAAAATGTCCATTCGATGGAACAGAGAATTAGAAATACAGTGAGGCCATTTTTTTGTTACCATCAATTGAATGTGCCTTGGAATAAAGCAAGTCAGAAAAGTTTCAGGTTCCCACCTCAGAGAATGCCAACATGGAAGTCTACCGATTTATTCCTTGACCAGCTGCATGTCCACATCTCTCCAGGTAACAAATGATTTACCTATATAAGTAAATACACCATTGAGGGAAATGTAATAAAAAGTTAATGGCAAGGGGGCACCTGGATGGCCCAGTCAGTCAACTCTCTGTCAGTTAAGCGGCTCCTGTCATGATCTCAGAGTCCTGGGATAGAGCCCCGCATCAGGTTCCCTGCACAGTGGGGAGTCTGCTTCTCCCTTTCCTTCTGTCTGCTGCTCACCCTGCTTGTACTCTCAATCTCTCTCTGTCAAATAAAGAAATATATATATTTTTTTAATGACAGGAAGGGACACTGGGCTCATGTTCGGTTTTCCTCTCAGTGTCTGTACATCTGAGAAGCCCAAAGAACTCAGAAACTAGGTTGGCCATTGACCTTGAAACTGTAAAATTCCACATATAACAAATGTCATTAATGGCTTGTGTTTGTAAGTGCATTTCTGACAAGTTCAGGAATATCTCAGACCTCAGTGAATCCTGGATTTAACTTCTGGGTGGCAGAACTGAAATGTAATTATGAAGAAAGGAACTTAATTAATCACACTGCACCCTTTCTGCAGTGATCATACAGATGGAAGGAAGCTAGTTGGATATAAACTAACCCAAAGATTCCATTCAAGCATCCCATGGGGAGAAGATGCTCTCTCTGGTCAGCATGTACCATTCTAAATTGCCATCTCTAGGAGCATAGTAGGCTGTGAAAACCAGAGGCCATTCCACCTTGGAACCAGGTAACAACCAAAAACAGGACTTGCAGTTTGCTTTCTCCTGTACTCATCAGATTGGAACAAATATCCATTTCCCTTAATAATAACATTTCTCTTTGCAAAATCATGCACTACATTCTGGCGAGTTTTATTAGTATGAATTAGCACCTCTGAGTCAGTTCATTGCTGAAATATTGACAGTACCAAATTTTTCAGCCTATAGTGCTAGGGGCCAGACTTTGGGCAAGGTTGATCTCACTCACTTAGAAGCTGTCTTAGTGGTCCTGATGGAGCTAGAGGCACCATAGGTACCCCTGTCCAATGCAAGAGCTGCTAGGTTCTCTGTCAGATTCCAGGGGCAGCTGCTCTTAAACTTAGATGGAGAACTGGGAGTAAAGATGTAAAGAAGAAGTTCTAGTTTTGTACTAGAATGTATCACTTCAGTAATTTGTTGGTTTTGATTTTGATTGCTTTCTAAATCTTGGTTTTATAATTTTCATTTTTATAACCCATAAATTACTATAGATTAATTTATTTTGACATAATACTCTTTTTCCTTCATCTAAAATGTTTATTACTTTTTTACCTAGTGGATTAAAAATATCCAGATTATAGATTTTAGTCTTAGGACAATAGACTGCCTCTCTATAAAAATGTCCTCATCTGGGGCCCCTGGGTGGCTCAGTCAGTTAAGCATCTGCCTTCAGCTCAGGTCATTTAGCAGGGAGTCTGCTTCTCCCTCTCCTTCTTCCCCTACTTGTGCTCTCTTTCTCTTTCTCCATCAAATAAAGAAATAAAATCTTAATTTTTTTAAGTCCTCATCTGTGTAATAAATTAATTCTTATTAAGTAGTATTCTGTTTAGAGTGTCAGCTCCAACTTTGTCAATTCTACTTCCTTATAGTTTAACTAGATTCCTCTAGATAGTTCTACATTTAAAGGACAGTTGAGTGGTACTCATGCCTTCTAATATGTCCTAAGTAATTAGATTACCAATGTTTCTTGCTAATGTGCTCAAAGCTTTATCAAATCGATAAAGATGAAAGGCCTGCAGAATTAAGGAGCAAGATTCCATGCTTTGTTCACCAGATTCCAGAGACCGTCAAGGCCAAAGTGGAGACAGATTTATGAGGAGTCAGAAAAGGATGGAAATATTTGAGTGCCTTTCCTTTGTTGAGTTCTGTTTTTGGACCAATGCCTGTAATTTTTTTCTCTTAGTAACTGTATGTTGAACTGGTAACCTGAAGGATGTGGGTGATGAATGTAATTTCCACATTAAGAGACATACCAACTCCCAAATATTTCCTGTATCTGCACCACCTCTTCCTGTGGTCTGGGCTCAGGGACAGAATTCACTACCCACTGTTCCACTGGGTCTATGGAAAAGGTATAATGAGGGCCCTGTGTAAAAAGGCACACGATTGCAAAAATAGGTTCATAAACAATTAGCTGTTTATTCAGTTAGTTGACTGTTCAGTCATTCGGTTGGTCTTTTGATTAGTAAACTTTTAAAAAGTTCTCTGAAAAGTACTGTATCATAGCATACTTACAGTGAACAATATTGGATTTGGAGTAAATTACCTCTAAAAAGCCTCTAGTTCACAATTAATTTAAAAAGCAAGTCAAATTTTATATGTAAATCATGGAACAGAATGCCTGACACCAATTAGTCCTTTAATAAATGTTAGCTCTTATTATCACCCACAGGATACATATATTCACAACTATAATTAATTTCATCCATCATCACTGCCACCTTAGTTTCAGTAACTAAGAGTGTCCTCTGTGGCTTAGAATCTTGCCCTGGACTGTTCCTCTCTTTTCTCACTAGAGATTCACTTCCTCCATCTCTATCCCAGACTTTACTTCTCATGGGTTTCTGCAAGAGGCATCGTTTTTCATGCAGTCAATTCACTGTTATTCATTCATTACTCAGTATGCACCTACTATGTGCCAGGCTCCGTGCAGGGCTCTATGGCTGTCTCAAGGTTCACCAAGGGTAACCTGCCCTTCAGATAGTGTTACCCAAAGTCATTATCATCATTGCCATCATCATCATAGCTTAAATACAATAGCAGAATTCCTGATTGGTATGACATATCAAATCTATTGGCAGATAGGTAGAATTTTCTTCCAAAACATTTTCTGTGATTACAGTTGTAGCAAATGATGTTTTACCAATTGGTGCATAATCACATGAAAAAAGTAATGGGAAAAGCAAGTGCTATTTTATACTGAAGTTACAGTCAATATTAGCTAAAGTTCACTTCTTCAGACTCTCATCAAAATAGACTTCTGCCATTAAGTTTAGACAAAATATCAGGAAATATTACTAGCAGGGGCAAAGAAGAGCTAGTAGAAGCTAATTCAGAATTTGAATTTCTAAATTTGACTAGCTCAGGAGTTGGTCATTATTATTGCAGAAACCACAAAGAGATATTTCAATATTCGGTAAACAAATTGGTGGATAAAAATGTTGAGAGGTAAGATGGGAATGCGTAATGCTTTGTCATTATCAGGTTCATCTTTTTCTTGTCATTGTTCAGAATTCTCCCTTCCTTTCTCAGAGAAGATAAGAAGTTCCTCGTTAGTTATGACAATCGAGGGTTCAGCTCTGCAAGTAATAGAATAGATCAATGTGTAGAAGCATCACTATCCGTGGGACCTTACCCTCTTTTAGAACTCTGTCCCTGGGTATACACTAATGTGGGAATGGCACAGGTAAGGGTGGGGTGCACAGACATTCAAATAAGTAAAACTGTATATTCTGAGTATTGAGTTCCTTCAGAACGTTTCATAATAATCCCAAGCTATGCCTACATAGCTCTGCTGCTTAGGGGCAGTGTGTCACAGCACACAACCTGAAAGATCCTGATGGAATTTTAGGTTGCCAATGTACAGACACTTCTTGTTCTCCTTCTAAACATGATTCTTCACTAATGATGCTCTTAAACCTTGATGGCCAGAACGGAACACAGTACTGCAGATGTGGTCTCTCTACTGTGTGGAATACACAGGCTTCGAAGTCAGACAGAATCTAGGTTCAAAGCCAGGCTTTGTTGTTAATAGTGGAGTGACTTTGGTCAACTGTGGTGTTTGAGCCTTAGTTTCTTTATCTGTTAAAAAAAAAAAAAGGCAATAAATGCTATAAAATATTACTGTAAAAATACATAGTGTATTGACACATTAAGTGTATATGCCAGCTTAAAAAAAAAACAAAACTATAGATCTTTTTCTGTTGTCTACGCTTTTGTTTAAATTACTCACTTATCTACTGAATGACACGGGACCAAATACCAATGACTTATCTACTGAATGACGCAGGACCAAATACAAGTTAACACTGAATAACCAGTCAGCATTTTAAATCGTTCGTTTACTACTATTCCAACCTGACTTTATTTTCAGCCACCTTACCCATATAGATAATATAATAAATGAAGAAATCGTTTTTAAGAACTTAAGCTCTTGAGTCAGACAGGGCAGGTTCAAATCCTAGGTCTCACCAGCTGTGAGACGCTGGCCACCGTGCTTAAATGGCCCCAGCCTCATCTTCCTCATGTCTGAGACAGGCATCCCAGTAGTATCAACTTGGGACCTACTAAATATCTGGTAAGTATCAGCTATTATTCATAAGTACCTTTCAATATTAAAATATCCTTAGTCTATACCGTATTGCATGTCTATAGTTAATTTGGCATGAATGCTGTCTCCTAGACTTCATATTCTTTTCAAAAATGGTCATGAGTTACTTACATGTACCAGGAACTTCATTACCACAGCCTAGCCTACCCTTCAGTAATACGACGATACAAATCAGTTTATTAATCTCCTCCCAGGCTCTATTGTCCTCTTGTTATAATTCTACCCATACTGAAGCCTAACTCATAATCGTTCCCGATGACATTCTTCATAGTCTGTGTTTCCAGAGCATTTCACAGCATCTACACGTTTCCCCAATACCTATCATTGCTATGCACTAACCTTATTTGGGTAAGGGACTCTTTGCAACCTCTAAATTAGAACATAGGGTCATGGAAATAGAAACTGCCATTTGTTTTAATACTTCAGTCATGCCCTGCATATCACTTGTGGAGCAACTGAAGAAATAAATGAATCCATGTTCTAGAATTTTGTTTGTTTATCTAAATCAAGATAACTGATTTAAAATTTTGGATTTCTTGTCTTTCTTAACATTTTCCTAAAGTTTCAACTCATTCTGGATTACCTACTTCAGTCTATTTTATAAGTCCATTTTTATGCCACATTTTGGGTTTCGTTTTTTTCTTTTCACTTTTGGTTATGTGATTTTTCTCCCTACTTTTGTATATGTATTTTAAATCTAAGGTCATCTGAGAGTTTCCTGTGCAACTGAATGTGAATTTCTTTGGCTTCTTATACCTTTTTTTCACAACTGGAAACATTTATGATTGTATAGTTTCTTTTCAGAACTTTACATTCCTCTCAGATGATGTTTTCTGTTGAGTCTATGCCTAAGAAGGACTTGGGACCTGTTATTGTCTGTGCTTTTTAAGAGAAACCAGTCAGGTCAGACACAAGTTGGACATTGCTATGTTATACTCCCTAGCAGAGAACTTTTCCTTCTTAGGGAAAGAGGCCTCTGGGTAAAACTTGAGTGGCTAAGAACTGAGGGTCATTTGTGAGGATATGTGTTACTTGCTCTGGGCTTCCCAGGATTTCTGGCCAAGAGAAGATTCCACAGCACAGGAATCTGGAAAGCAGGAATGACTCTCCCAGAATCTTGTGATGGCTTCGTGTTCATTGTCTACTTCTCTAGCCCATCCACCCCACACATCATTTTCCTTGTCAGTCTTCTGTTGAATCTCCCTTATCTCTTCAATTTTGTGTCATGTCTGTCTGTCTTTCCTCTATTTGCCTTCCTTTGTCCATCTCTGTCTCTGCATCTGTCCCTTTCTCTCTCAACTCTTTAATATCCATACTTTAATGTCCACATTCCTTTAAATAAAGTTTTTCCTACCTCTTTTTGCTCTTACATTTCCTTTCAAAGTCTCTAGCCATGGAATCATGCCAGTCTTTTTATGAACTTCCAAAAAATCTGTTTTCCTAAAGTCTAGAATGCACATCTGACTATGCCCACTGTTTCCTTTCTTCGCTGTTATAAATTCCAATATGACTTGATTTCCTCCAAGGTTCATATAACTTTTACTCCAACAGTAAGCTCTTTCTTGTTACTTAGAATCAAATATAAAATAACAATTTTCCTTGCTACTTCCTCTACCCACTACAAGATGAAATTGTCAATAAAGAATGTCAGATATTCTACTTTCCACAGAATGTTTCCAGAGTTGAATCCCCTTCTCACTGCTACTTTTTGCCTTTGAGATGATCTATATTTTCAAACAAGATCCATCCCCTATATCTTCTACCTGCCAGGAAGTCTGTCCTACATAATACAATATTGTTGTCTGTTTCTCTTCCTTTTGTCCTCACCTGAATGTTTTCTACCATTCCTTAAGCTTATGGTATTTTGTAAATTATGTATATCTTTGGAGAAACATGATCATCATTCTATTGGAGCTATCTCTTTTGAGCAAAATTTACCCATTAGTAGTCCTATTTTGGTCATCAATTTCATGTCATCCATAGCTGTAGTTAATTTCTGGATTGTAAACTACTTGAGGTCAGAAATCATATGATATTCATCTTTGGATTTTCAGAGCCTAAAATTGACCTGAAACATACCCAACGTGAATTCATTAAACTGCCTTGATGTTTGTTTTAAAACTACAAGCTTAACTGACTCTCCCCAATCCACTGTGCACAGACATATGAACACTTGAGACCTTAAGTGGCTTCTGCATCTTTCAGTTTTTCCGGAAGGTAATCTAATATTTCTTTCATAAGTTCTTTCTATCTGTTATTTTTCATAGTAAATAACATGAGAATTTTGTTGGCATTTTCCTCCCTAACTTCAAACTCTAACTTGAAGAGCTTTTGAGCAGCCACTGATAGAGGAGATTATTATTGAGAAGCATCAATGCACCCAAAACTACATTAAGTGTTCTGTGAATATCAGCCTTAATCTTTACAACAACCTTACCAAACAGCTGTTAGTAAATTAGTTAATTTTATACCACACACACATATACATACACACGTGTGTGTGTGTGTGTGTGTGTGTGTATAAACATTGAGACTCAGGTTAAATGGCATACTCCTGCCAACATAGCTATCAAGTAAAAAAGTAAAAGAACATACCAGGATTAGATCTGAGTAGTACCAAAGCTGTATTTCTTCTTCTAGTACCCTCTGTTCCACCTGGCTGATTGGTCAGATGTTCAGCATTATTTTAGGGCACTTTCAGGTGTCATAACCAGCTTTGCTTGATTATGCAGGTGAATAAAACTAGAATGAACGCCAGCTCTTGGTTCTGCAAGGGAATGTTTCCATTGTGATTAAAGGTATGGTTACTCTTAAAATACTACACTATTTTAGGAAAACCATGGCTGGCAACAGTGGCACCATGGTGGCTTCAAGGACAGAATGCATAGTTTTACCCTTTGTCTTTGCCATGGCAGACAGAGGGATAATATAAAAAAGCAGGAGGCAGCTCACCCATCCTCTTCCATGACCCCAGCAAGAGGGTAGGAGAGAATGAATCATTCCTCTCTTTACTAGTTTGATCTCGCCTGAACTATAGCTGCAGGCTGTTGGCCTCAAGAATAGTCTCGGACCACTGTTCAAGCATAAAAGAAAGACACATTTTATTTTGATATAATTCAACCTAATTACTATTTTGACCTCCTAATCTGCTGGTGTGACAAAAACTGAATTGTAGTTATTTTAAATATTCTGATCTCACTTCTACCCTTCTCTTGGGGTTGTGTCTAAGTTTCTGGGACATCAAGAGTACTGAGGTTGGGTTTGGACAGCAGTGTGGTCTATCTCTTCCTCCTTGTCTTTTGACTACATCAGCCTCTTGGGATCCATTTGTCACTCATCTGGTCTTTTGTCATCAGTCCACACCAGTGATGGCACAAATGCAGCTGTCAACCACTTTATCCAACTAACATTCATTGAGTGTCTATTGCATACAAGGCATAATACGGACTCAGCCCTTCACATATGGATGTAAATGAGACAGATAGGGAAGAGGAAAGCTGCCTTCTCCCCACTGCATGCCAGGATCATGGGCAGGGAGGAGCACTGGGGACAAAGGCCAATGTCGCTATAAGAATGCAGAATGAGGAAGAGAGGGCCCAGGCTGAGTCTGACATGTGTAGGGTCAGAACAGGTAGACCATGGAAAATTTGTCATCTTTACCCTAAAGATAATGGAAGCCACCAAATGGTTTTAAGCCTAGACTAGTATGTTCTGATTTTTATTGCTAAAATAATCACTCTGGCTTCATGCATAGCCATTTGTCAAAAGATGAAGATCGGTCAGGCGGTCATGACAATTATTTATGTGATGGTCTGTTAAAGAGATTGGAGAAAGTTACAGATACTTCAGGATGAAGTATGCAGATGGTATTGATGGAGGTAGAGTAGGTGGACAAGGGATGTGGAGAAGTCTCCTTGGGAATCACGCTTTTGTTATGTGCTTTGTTTTCTGTAAGTCATGCCCAGGGCTGCATATAATGAAACAAACAAGTACAGGAAGTTAGTGGCTTACCGTCTAGGAAGAAATATGACATTTGTTAAAAACAATAGACAACATTTATTGACATTTAATATGTTCTAAGAGCTTTGCCTATAATATGTCATTTTATTCTTAAATGATCCAAAAATGATGACACTAGGTTAATAATACTCATTTTGTAAATAAGGAAGAGACAAAAGGAAGTGAGGTAATCCATTTAGGCCTCACTTCAGAATTTAGACACTTCAATCATCATGACTTAAGTATGTTCAGATCAGGGCAAAATGTAAAAGGAAAGAGTTAAGTCCAGCCTGCACAAAGGGCTGAGAAGCAGTGAGAAAACCTTTCATCTTCACAAGATAAGCAACCTTGGAGTCTTCTCTTGAAAGATGAGGCATGGGTATTCCACAGGCTAGAACAATGACATCTGAGCTAAGTAAATTACCATATTAGTTCACAAAGCTACTGGTCTAAGTAACGTTTTTGAACAATACAACTGGAACAAATGATGGGCAAAGTGCTAGGAGACAGAGACTCACAATTCAATTTACCTCTGATTGCTATGTATGTTTGGGTGAGTCACAGAGTTCTCTGTAAGTGAAAAGTTCTTGAGGATTAATGAAGCTGACTACGGCAACAATGAGTCAGGAGCTAGATGTCTAAATAATCTCCTTCATTATATTTAAATAATATCAGAGGAAAGAGAAGAAGAGGGAAAATGTTTAGATAAATGTCACTCTTGAGATAATAACTATCACATTGGGTTATATTAATTTACCATTCTAAGGACTGGAAAAGTCCAGAAGAGTAGGGAACAGTTTTCAAATTCACTGCATTAGACCATATTCATTTACTATCTCCTGAACATTAGCAGGCATTAGCTTTGGCTCTATAGAGCCCAATGAACATTGTAGTACCATTTGGACAGGATTCAATTATTTATTAAGTTCCAAAATTTCTCCCCTGACAATGTGAACAGCATGTAATGATGTGGAATCAAGGTGCACATAAGAAGTTAATTTAAAGGAATGAAAGACTGATTCAATCTGCCTTCCTCCCCTACTGATGATCCTATCATCCTTTTCCCAACACTGCAGTTTTAGGAAAGACTTTTCCAGTCTTTCCTCCCATTCCCTCCAAATCCACGGCAGCCTAGTTCTGAGCACACTCCCGTTATCTGTTATTGAAGGATGCCAGAGACTTGCAAACCACCAGGTAGGAGGACCTCTCTCAGATAAGTTCATTAGGTTTCACACTGGACTTCTTCTACACATTATCCCTTAGCTTCCTGTCTCCTCAAACTCAACTCAGCTCCTCAGGAGATCGTCCTTGATCTTCCCTCCTAAGCAGCCCCGAGGCTCTGTCTCCAGGGCTTTGTATCATGGCTTTCATTGGCCTTGGGCATATTGGGCTTTGTGGCCCCTTCCTCCATTAAAAACATATTTAAAAATTATATTTTACAACTGCATTGGTATAAAGATAAATATATAGTAAATATTGTCTTTGACCTAAAGTTTGTGTTTTTCTTCTGACTTACAAAATAAATGAAAGTACTAGGTGCTCAGTGCCATGATGTCAGGGAATCTGTTACTGCCCTTAGAAGAATGTCTGGTAGATTTAGTCTTTTTTCAAAATTTTTAGAATTTTTAAAAATTTTAAATTGTAGTCTTAATAAACACTTATTAGATGGATCAAAGTCATTCATCCCTTGAGTGACTTTCTCCTTTTTGATCTTCTTCTGTTGACTTCTGGGACGACTGTTATTCAGTCTTTTCTTTTTCTTCCTGTTTGTCTCTTCTTCCTTCAATGTTCCTTTAAATTTAGGTCTTGATTTCCCTGGGGAGTTCCAGGCTTACATTTTTGCTGGCTATTTTCACATGGTTCACTCCACAGTACCATCCTCTAAATAGGTAAAACAAACTCACCAGCTTCTCTGGCTGTCCTTAGTGTTATTATTACTATTATCATCATTGTTATCATTATTCCTATTCCTGGCATCTCCATAATGGTAATGCCATCATTGTCTTTTGAGTTTCTCATGCCTGGTCGATGGAAGTCATCTTCAGATTCCCCTTCTACTTTATGGGAGGTCCAGTTTGTGCCCAGATTTTGCTAATCCTGTCCTTTACCATTTCAAGCATATCTGCTTCACCTTCACATTGGCACTGTCTTTGCTCTAGACCTGCAGTAAGCTTTATTGGTACAAGCACACTGGCCTCCCAACCAGTCTCTGGGTCTCTTGTCTTTCCCTTCCCTGTTCTAATAGTCACACTTCTTCCTAGAAAATCATCTTGGTTAAAATATTTGGTTGATGCCCATTGCATACAAAGTGAATTCTAAACCCCATAATTCAATATTCAGTGTCTTATCTCCAACTTATTTCCACCAAACAGACCCTATGGCACTATGTTATACCATGCTACTTCATAGTTCCTAAAAATGGATACTATAATATTCTGCATTCTTTTTTCAAACTATTCTTTCCACCCAAAATGGTACTCCACTCCCCCAATGTATGTGCATCTATCTGAACGCTCCATGAAAGCACAGAACACTAGCAGGTAGCAGTTAGATCTTAATTCTGTCCCCCTCCCTAGTACTAACAGAGGGCTTTGTCTAGAGGAGGAAATTAGTAGATGTTTATTCAGTTAAACTTGAAATGAAAGAAAGGAAAATAAACATAAAGAGCATTAGTTCCTACCATGGTACCATATTTTATGTCAAAAGATGACAATTTTAACTTTTTAAGAAATAGTAAAGAAACAACCAAACAGCAGAAGTCAATGCAGGTAAATCTACTTATATCACTATCATTCTGTATTAGTATAATCCAAACTGTATGACCATTTAGCATGACAAACTCAGGCAAAGCTAATTTCAACATGGATGAATATTTCCATTTCAGAGTTTTAATCTAATCAACCTGAGTAAATTAATCAGAAACATCTGCCTTGTCTCAAGAAATACCTCAATCACTAAACCAGTCTTAATAAGACAAGCAACTAATTATATTATACCTCTAATAAAAGACAAGGAAAGGTTAGGGTACAGGAGGAATAGTGGGCTTTCGTGTAAGAAACACAGATAATGTGAAATGATAATTCGACTATCTAGGGATTTGATAATGAACTTGATAATAAAAGGTAGGAAACATTCCCCTTCTTGTTAACCTGAATCTTTCTTATTCTATAAAAAAAACAAAAACGAGTTTTTTTGTGAAAAATTTGGATAACACAGGCAGGTACAACTAAGAAAATGGGAATACTAATAATAATCCCACTCACCAGGGAAAATCACTGTTCATATTTTGTCATAGAAATTTCTAGTCATTGTTTTGTTTTTCCCTTTGTGTGTACATGTGTGTGTGTATGCAGAGTATATGTGTGCTTGTGTGTGTTGTGCATATGCTATGTGTGTATGCATGTGTAAGGTTATATATTCTTCTGTGTGTATAATGGAATTTAGAATGTAATGTACATAATCTTTTTAACTTCCTTATTTTTTGACAAGATGCCATGCCAATAAATATTCTTCTGTAACATTATTTTTAACGACTGAATAATAATCCATTTCATTACTGTGCTATTCTCAGAATTTTTCAGTCTTTTACAATGTGCTTTGAGAAGAATCTTCTACTTTATTCTGTGTATATGCTATTTTTGTGTTTAAGATAAATTTTAAGATAAATTCCTTTTATCACTTTAAGATAAATCCCTATGTGTGGTATAGCAGGACAGGAGATACAAAATATTAAGTCTTTTAAATAAAATCACTCTTCACAGATCTGATATATCAAATTATATTAACATCAGCATTCTCACAGCCTTTTTTTTTTTTTTTCAAGGATTTTATTTATTTGTTTGAGAAAGAGAGAGTACAATGGGGGGAGGGACAGAGAGCAAGAGAGAAGCAGGCTCACTGCTGAGCAGGGAGCCAGACAGGACCCTGGGATCACAATTTGAGACACCCAGGTGTCCCTTTCTCAAAATCTTATCCATGATGATAGTAACATGGTAACATGTTTTATAGATAAGACTGGGTTATTTAATATGCTTATTCATCATTTGCATTTCTTCTTTTCTGAACTTATTTACCTATCATTTGAACATTTGTCAACTGGAAACATTTTTCTTTTGAAGGGCTCTTCATATTCTTTTTATTATGAAATATTTCAAATAAAGTATAAAGAGTAATATAAAACACATTTAAACCTACCTCTAGCTTTATTAAGTCTCAAGAATTTTCCATACTTATTTCAGTCATTTTTTTAAGCTGTAATAAATTATGTATAAAGTGCCAGGCCGGGCGCCTGGGTGGCTCAGTGGGTTAAAGCCTTTGCCTTCAGCTCAGGTCATGATCTCAGGGTCTTGGGATCGAGGCCTGCATCAGGCTCTCTGCTCAGCAGGGAGCCTGCTTCCCTCTCTCTCTCTACCTGCTTCTCTGCCTACTTGGGACCTCTCTGTCAAATAAATAAACAAGATCTTTTAAAAAACAACAAAAAAAACAAACAAACGAAAACTTCCTTTAAAGTGCCAGCCCTTGGGGCGCCTGGGTGGCTCAGTGGGTTGGGGCCTCTGCTTTCGGCTCAGGTCATGGTCCCAGGGTCCTGGGATCGAGCCCCACATCAGGCTCTCTGCTCCGCGGAGAGCCTGCTTCCTCCTCTCTCTCCCTGCCTGCCTCTCTTGCCTACTTGTAATCTCTGTCTGTCAAATAAATAAATAATATCTTAAAAAAAAAAAAGTGCCAGACCTTGTTACCCTCCACTCTGAGACAATCACCTTCTTCCCATCTGAAGGGAGTCCCATTACTTTCTTTGTTTCCGTGTGTGCACTTTTGATATTATTGTAGTTGTAAGTATTTGTAGGCTTATAAATTACAAAGTTTAGACTGATAATATATATAATCATTAGTGATTTTGACTCACTGTTGTTCAATTTAAGGTTTTGCATCCGTATTTGTTTTTTGGGTTGGTTTTTTTTTTAAGATTTTATTTATTTATTTGACAGACTGAGACCACAAGTAGACAGGGAGGCAGGCAGAGAGAGGAGGGGAAGCAGCTCCCTGCTGAACAAAGAGCCCGATGTGGGGGCTTGATCCCAGGACCCTGAAATCATGACCTGACCCCAAGGCAGAGGCTTAACCCACTGACCCACCCAGGTGCCCCACGTCCGCATTTGTAAATGAAATTGGTTTATATCAACTTTTTCTTATGTTTCATTTTCTGGTTTTGGTATTAAGCTTATATTAACCTCATAAGTAAGTTGGCTGTTTCCTCTCCTTTTTGCTATAAAATATTTTAAGAAATGGATTATTTGTTCTTTGAAGTTTTGACAAAAATTTACCTACAACATTAAGTCTCTTTCATCTATAGCTATATTCATCAATATATTTGATATGATAATATTTGAAATATTATTTATTTATCTATTTTCTCTCTTTTCCTTGATAATATTTGCTAGAAGTTCTTGCAGTTTATTTGGGATATTACCTTTTTATCTCTCCTCTATGTTACAAATATTTTTTTCCAAATTGTCTCTCAAGGATCAATTTTATTTATGGTACATTTTCATGTAAAAGAGTTTTTAAATTTATCTCTTTGTTTATATTCGTTCACTTAAAAATACTTATATATCCCCTTGTACTATTTGTTTACTTTTAAAATTTAAGCACTTAGCATACTTAGAGATTTTTTAATTTTTAGTTTACATTAGAAACTGAAGCTCTCAAACAAATCTTTTTTCTAAATATGCTACCAGTCTTCCAAGATTAATTATTAAATTTTTCACTAATCTGAAAAGCCAGTTTATTTTTTCTAAATTTTATTTATCTTTGACTCTGTATCTGTTTGAATTCATAGGTCTGTCCCATTGCTTTATTATTTTATATTTTATAAAATGTTTTTAAATGAAAGGAAAATGATTTCCTGCCCCATTTTCTTCTTTCTTTAGAATTACATGGTCTTTTCTTTCAGACTCACCTTAAAATCATTTATATTTTAACCAAATTTTGTTTTAGAATGTAAACCAATCTGCATTAAGTATATTGACAAGATGGATTCCAATTACATTTCTGTAGCATTAAGTTTTCACACTAAAGGAAGCAGTATGTCTTTTTTATTCATTCGAATTTCCTCCTTCATGTCCATTAGTAAAGCTTTGTTGTTTTTTCATAAATATCATTTAAGTTCTTTGTTAAATTCATCCATATATATTTGATATTTTTCCAACTATTGGGAATGGAATTGTTTCATTTATCTGTTTCTTTGTTTCTTTCTTTGTTTGTTTTCACCAATTTTCATATGTGTTGCAGATAGATACTTGCTTCCTTTCCAGAAAATTTTAAACCAGTTGCAAAGAATTATTGAGGTACATTCTCCTGCCTGACTAAGTTACTTGAAATCCACTGGTTAGCACTGGTTGCTGAAATTCAGCCATGGCAAATTTTTCATTTTCAGGTGGTTTGTGTTGTTACTAAAAATCTCACCCAACCAGGTCTGGTTGCCCCTTGCCTTGGAGTGATTCCCATCCTTTTCCAGCCACTCATTTCAAACAGTTCCATATTCAGTTTTTCTCTGTTCCCAGGACTGTGCCAAATGATTTCACTTGCCTTATCTCACCTTCTCCCAACAATAATCCTGTTGTTGCAGGACCACAGGATTCTAGTCTCATGGAGTGGAGGAATGAATCTCCCAGACACAAAAGTGTGAAATGGAGTAAAATTTTAACTGAAGGTGGGAGCAGAAAGCTAGAGTGAGAGGGGTCCCAAATGGACTGCCACTGCTGGTTTTTAGGGCAGGTCTTTCATTGAAAACTTGACCACAGAGCTTGTGGCTTTGAGATTCTTGTGTCATTTTTGGTTTGAGCAAGAATGATTGATAACACCCTCATGACTTATTTCTTTGAGGTTTGATCATTTTCTGTGATTACATTGTAGCTATCAAAGAAAAATACTCCCCAACCAGGTGGTCTGATCTAGACTCTCATCTCTGGTTCACTCTGGCTAATGCTTCAGCCTTCCAGAAATGGTCTCAGAGCTTAGTCAGAGGCCCCTATCTCTCCCTGCTTATACCTTAACCCTTTCCTTATTCACTGTGAGGCTAGAAACATTTTTATCTCTCTGAGGAGACCAATTTGTGGTTTAGCACGTTATATCACGATCAGGCTGATCTTCTTGTCACATAAGATGTTTTGGCAATTTCATCTGTTTCTTCAATGAAACAGGAGGAAATAAAAAGGATATTTGGTGTTCTTTCGTGGGGTTAAGGCTAGCTTTATATAGCTAATTTACTCCAACAAGAAACTTAGGTATTAGAGAATCTAATCTTAGCATGTGTGCTCACAGAAAATATGCAGCATAAATATTGCCCCAAAACATGGAATGTTGCCTCAGTCCATATGAATAGGTCTCTTAGTCCATTCTGCACAACTGATACTTTGTTCCCAATTATGCTATTTGCTTATTGAATAAATAAGCATTAAAATCTGTTGATCTTCAATTAAGAACCATTCTTATTTTTCTAAGTGGTGAGTTATACTTGCATATTCTCTTTTTTTCCTCTAGAGTTAATTGCTGAGTGAATGTAATTTGAATGTGATTTTTTTTTAAAGAACTCTGTTTTATGTGTATCATATTTTAATGGGAATTGCCAGGGTCTGATCTTTAAGGGCTTGAAGAAGTAATCATTAGTTTAGAAATAGAAAAGCTTAAAATGACATAAATCCATAAGTATGTAACAGAAGAAATTGAGTAAGGGTCAGTTTGGGTTTTTTTCTTTTTCTTTCTTTCTTTCTTTCTTTTTTTTTTTTAGCAATATTCTCATCTAAAGATATTATCAATGAAAACTGAAACTCTTTTAAAAAACATAGAAGAATAGGGTCAGTCTATATGATTTATTTTCAGTGGGATGGAGATAGCTTTTTAGTTTTAAAAAGAAAATGTTACTACTCAACTGTTAATACCTGTCATTTCTGTCACTATGATGAAATAAAATAACATAACTGAACAGCTCTGTGTACCAGATGCTTCCAACATAAATATCCTCACCAAAACTTCAGGATCCAAGCTTCACATATTCTGCTCTTGGGAGCAGAGAAGGAGAGAGGAAGGGATTCCTCTCTGGTCTTGACAACAAATCAGTCTCAAATAGAAGATTGTACAGTACATGGGGAGAATTTTTACTCTCTGTCCAGGAGACAAGACCCTCTCTCAGACCCTTTTGGAGCTGTGTAAGCCTTTTGTTCGAACCCCAGATACTTGGAAGTGACACAGAGAAACCAAGCCCTGAAAGATAAATTCTGAAATTTAAGTGAGGGACAGGCTGAGCTCACATCAGGAGCTTAAGAGCCTGCCCCACAGAAAGCCTAAAGTTAAAGTATGGGGACTCATATGCTCACCTGAGGCCAAAGACTCCCAAGGCTTGGGCTCCTCCTAACAGGTCATTTTCTAATCACTTCGGGGGAGTCTTTTTGAAGGGAGCGAAGTTGAAAAGGGAAGGGTGGAGAGGGGAGGTAGAGAGAACCAGGCTCTCCTGGGATGAAGGGATGCTTTAAATGACACCCACAGCCTAGGTTAGCAGGGAAGATGGCTCAGAACTGAGAACTAGAGAACTCACCAAAGGCATATTTAAATAGAAGCCCAAGATCCCTGAAGCAGAAGCTACAGAGTTGGGAGTTCCAGTCAGTCTCCAAAGAGAGGACAAGGCTGAGCCTTAGAAAATCAATACACACTGTATGTTGAGAGAGGGCCGAGTCCAGAGAGAGACCAGCAAGCTCCCTGGAGAGTCCCCCACATCTCCCCCCCCCCACCCAGTTGCCTACATGGAGAGAATTGGCAATGATTTACTTTCCCTTCAGGAGCTAGACTAACCCGGAAACCAGGGATTCCTGCCTCAACCCTGGGGCCACAACACAAAGGGGTCGGGGAGAGAGGTGAGAGAGAGCCTGTGGATTTAATTGAGAATTTACCCCAGAGAGACCTTTAAATGGGAAATAGATTGAGTTATCTCAAGGTGGCAAGATGAAGAATTTTGCCTTGAAAGAAAATGGAAGCTTCTGAGGTAAATTAACTTCAGTGACAAAGAAATAACAAATGTTAGATATTAGTCCTGACAAGTCTATGAAATCATACAGAAAATACCAGATAAGAAAGCTCCTTCTTTAGTCAAAACAAGTTTTATAGTCTTTCTAGCTCATCAAAACCACATGGCAAGCCTCAAATATTTCTTCCATTTCTTTTTTCAAAAAATGTTTATTGAGCAGCTAATACGGATGATAGTTTGTGTCCTCAAGATTAGTGAAATAAGACTGGCAGAGGAATAAATAGTGTATTGTAATAAGACCTCCAAAACAGGGTGCTATTTGAGCACAAAGGAAATTACAGTTAAACCCTAAGGGAAGAGGTGTTATTTAGGGAAGCCATCTGAAAACATGTGACATCATTTAAGCTGGGAAGAAGGAGGAGGAGGGGGAGAAGGAGAGGCAGAAAGAGGAGAAAGAGGAGAAGGAAAAGAAGGAGAAGAAGAGGAAGAAGAAGGAGGAGGAGAAGAAGAAGAAAGAAGACAAGGGGAAGAGAGGAGGGAAGAAGGAGAGGAGGAGGAAGAAAAGGAAGAAAGGGTTAGTGGTTAGCCACCCAAACCCCAGAGCAATGGGGACTCATTCCAAAAAGAGGAAATGACACATCCAAGAAATGAGAGGCAGGCAAAGGAGAAGAGGAGGCTGGGCTGGGGGTGGGAGGTGGGTGAGGGAGACCCAGAACAGAGCCCAGAAATCAAAGGCTAAGTGTGGTGCCTGCAGAGAAGACATGGCTGTGGACTCTGAGGTGGCCCAGGGGGAAAGCTGTAAGAAGGTGGACCCATAAACACAGCCCAGACCATATGTATAAGCCAGACTTGGAAGACCCAGACTTAAACGGGGGAATGACGAGGATAAGAGCAAATATCAGGCACCACAAAGCAAGTGGGTCATGGCAGGTACTCCACGCTCCATCTGGGGTTCTTTTATTCTTCTTCTGAAGATTTTATTCATTTATTTGAGAGAGAGAGCAAGCACAAGTGGGTGGAGGGGCAGAGTTAGAAGCAGAACCCTACTGGGCTCCCCACTCATGCAGGGCTTGATTCCAGGACCCTGGGATCATGACCTGAGCAGAAGGCAGACGCTTAATGGCTGAGCCACCCAGGCGCCCCTCCATATGTATTCTTGTTTCTGGGTGGAGGCATCACCTTTATAACAAGCACAGGCCTCTCTCAATATGCTTTCACAGTTTACTTGGCCCTTCACTGATTGTGGCACGAGTCTTTTGCAGATAGACCTTGCTTTTTTCTGAAAATGACCTTTTTAAGGCATGTTTAGCTAATTACAATTTATACTGAACAATTATGCAGGGTTTTTTTATATGGGTCTTATTTTGTGTGTGTGTATGTGTGTGTGTGTGTGTGTGTGTGTGTGTGTGTGTGTTTTCTAGTGTTCAACTTTAAGACATTTCAACCTACTTCTTAGCCTTTGAGTGGTCTTGAGACTCCAAAGATTTGGCTTCTTGTTTTCTACAGAGTAGGAAAAAGATCCCCCAAATTAGGAACACAGTGGATAGAAAGGTTGAAAAATTGTTAAAAATGCTAGTGGAAAATTTGTCCTGTTCTCATATCTCAAACAAACATTTACTAACTGCCGTACGCGGGCAATAAGGTGCTTGGAGACCCTCAGAATATTTGGAGTTTTCTTCTTCACATCTCGTTTCCTTGAGAAATACATAATTTTAGCTAAAGGGAGAGCAGGCTGGAGCAGATGAAGGTTAAACAGAAAAACAGATGTTCTCGGTGCTCCCAAAGGAGGCAGGGAGTGGTGGAGAGTGACAAAGACTGTTGTCTTGTCTGGTGAGGTACCAATCCAGATAAAAGTGCAACTTGATTTCTTCTAAGTGCAGCAGGCAGAAAACTTCATTGGTTTTTGAGACTCCTCTAAATCAGAATTTGAAAGAACTTTGGTTAACAGGCCTAACATGTACCTTTGTACTTTCTGTGGAGTAAGAGCTTACAAAGCAATCTAAAACTGTAAGCAAAGGAAATGCTAAAAGCTCAAAAATATTTTGGGGCAATTTAGAAAACCACTTTATATGTAAATTCTGTTCCAAAACACTGAACATACTCATAAATTCTCCGTTTTTTAAAGTACATACTTACATAGGGGGTTCTCTTTCCTACCATCAGCATTTGCAGTATTTCAGTATTTCAAAGAAATTAAATAAAACGTCCTAGTGTTTCAAAGTCAAAATTTTTACCTATCATATTGATGGTTACCAAACGTTGCTCTGCAAAGAATTTGCAGACTAGGCAGTAGAAAGATAAGCGGATCTGTTGAGTACGTGAAGAGGTGTATTAGAAGGGTACACCCCCAAAGGTCTCCCCAGCATGTGCAGGTCACAGGCACACCAGCCACCGTAAGCATGTGACGGTCCAGAAAAAAATTAATACAACCCGTATATAAGCTATTCCTGTTGAAAATACATTCTCCTTTAGTCTGTCAATTATTTTGAACTTGTGCTAGTTAATAGTAGTTTCCTACGTTATCAGTCTATTTGGCTTGCCCCAAAGATTGCGCCCTCTTCCTCCCACGTTAAGCGCCTCCAGGAGCACCCTGACTCCATGCCAAGGTGGCAGGGGCCTCCTTTAACACTGTTGTGTGGCTACAGCCTTGACTGCCCTGAGCTCTTAACCCATGTTTGCAACTAGTTGCCGCATGGCTGGCTCTGGTCGGATGGCCCCTGGCATCGTGACTGCACTGTGCAAACTGGAACCTGTTCCCGCCCCACACACTGCTCTTCCTCCTCCCCTCCTTACTCAGTTACCTGCACCAACCCGGCCCTCTTGCAGCCATTCACATGCCTCTGTCTCCCTGGGCATCTGCAGGCGCCGTCGACGTCTCTTCCGCCGTGTGCATCTTTCCACTGAGCGCTGCTCTAACGGAAGAACTCACTAACTGATTCCCACGACCAAAGACGAAAGAGTAGCCAGAGAACAATGACAAACTAGTTTCCTCTTCAATTCTGCCTTTGTATGTCTCCCACATAAACTCCTTGCATGAATTAACATATTGCTGCTCTAACAAATTACCACCAACTTGATGATTTAAACGACCCATATGTGTTATCTCACAGTTGCAGAGTGCAGCAGTCTGACAAGCCTCACTGGGCTAAAATTCGAGTGACATTAGGGCTGTGCTCCTTTATGAAGTCTTCAGGGGGGCCCCTGCTTCTTTGGTTTGTCAGGCTTCTGGAGGCCGCCTGCGCTCCTGGGTTCCCGGACCCTTTCCTCCGTCTCCAAAGCCAGCAGGAACATTAGGCTGAATCCTTCTCCTGCTGCCATTTCTCTGGGGCTCTCTCTTCTGTCCTCCACTTTCTGTTTTTAAGGATGCTTGGGATTGCATTGGGTGCCCCTCCCGGAGAGCCCAGGAGAAACTCCCATCTCAAAACCGGCGGGTGATCTTAATTCCATCTGCAACCTCAGTTCCCCTTTGTCATGGGGGGTAACTCACAAGTTCTGGGATTCTGGACACAGATGTTTTGGAGGGTCATGCTTCTGCCTACCACACCCCTCATCTGCCTGTTCACTGTCCCGCCCGAATTTCAGCCCTCATTTGTTGTCTTCTACTAAAGGCTTTTTAACTGGCTTCCCTGCCTTCAGTCTCCTTATCCTCAATCCTCTATCCACAGAGATCCAGTTACCTCTGTGGAACACAGATTTCATTAAGCCACTGTCCTTCATCTCTGCCTGCCTCCCATGGCTTATAGTGACCCTGCCCAGCCTTCCCCAGTTCCTTCCACAGGCCTGCTCCCAAAGTCCCTCTTTCCCCACAGGTGTATTTGCCTGTTGCTCAGGCCTGTCGTTGACGGAACTTCCTCTCACCTTGTGCCCGCTTCTGGCTTATCCTCTCCTCTTTCCCACCTGGTTCTCAAACCCTTTCATCCCCAAACTCACTCAACTGTTACCTTCTCTTTGTGGATTCCCCAAAACCTTTACCAAGCCCAGCACAAATAATTGCTTCTCTGTATAACACATACTCCATAGTACTGTGGCTGTTGGTTTATGTGTTTTTCTCTCTAAACTTGACCGTGATTGCATTGTTCACCCATTTATCCCTCCATCCTACATGTTTGTTGAGCACACACCATTTGCTAAACTTAGGAACATTTGTTTTGGATACAGTGAATCGTGGCCTTCAGCGAGAATATGGTCTCTTGAAGGAGTTTGACAAATGACCAGACAAAATTCCCGGTTCCTGTCTTAAAATAGGGCAATATATTATTGGTAGCACAGAATACAGAGCAAGTAATTCTGTGAGGGGACTTAAGGAAGGTTTCATAAATGGTGCTATTTAATCTGGTTCTTAGGTTAAAAAAAGAAAAGAAAAAGAAATACTAGACATAATTGAAGTAAAAGGATAGGACTCTCCCCTTTGTAGCCCCAAGAACTAGGAGGTATTTGTTAAATTGAATGTTGAATGTAGAGAGTTGGAAGACTCCAAGGGCAGGCTGGGCGTGGGGGGTGGTGGCGGCGGGGGCGGGGGGGAGTTGGCATGGGGAGGGCTGCCTGAAACACTGGATGGTGAGCTCAGCTGCCCACCTACAGATCAGATCTCTGTGGGTGGGGCTCCTGAATGGGCCTGTTCACTATGCTTCAACACATTTCAGTACTATAGTCCCCGAACTAAGCTGAGAAGACAAGGTTGAGAATGCAGAGTGAAACGAGAAGGAGGTTTAATTAGGCCTAATGGAGAGATACCTGAGGTGCTCATGTTTGTAAAAATTCCTTCAGCAAATATTAACTGAGCAAGGATTAAGTCTTGGGCACTATGCCAGGTGAATAAAGAACAAAAAGGCTCTAATGTCAAGAAGTGTCCCCGCCAAGGGAGTATTGCTTAAAGCAGGCACGTAGAGAGTAAGATCAGCATATGGGGGAGGGGTTCCGTGAAGGACCCCGGAAATGACAAAGCCAGCATGTGACAGCTGGGAGAGAAGAGTCACACAAGGAGGCACAGAGACAGCAGCCTGAGGTCTAGAAGTGCTCAGCCTACTGAAGGGCCGACGAGGAGGTCAGCATGGCTCAAACCCAGAGGGTACGTGGCAAAGTGAAGTGGGAGGCGCCTGGAGAAGGGAGGAAATGAGGTCATCAGAGTTTTGGGTGACTCACCGTCCAGGTTCATAGAGATAAGAGGTATCCTGCGGCACAGGACTTCCTTAAAACTAAGACAGCCCCAGGCAAACCAGCACAGGGCCTAGAGCTTTGACCAGAGGCCACTGTAAGACATTTGCATTACAAGGGCAATGGGCTGAAATTAAAGCATTTTAAGTAGGTCCATAGGCTATGATTTACATTTCCAAGAACCCCTCAGAGTTTTGGGTGGAAGATGGATTGGGGAGGAGGCAGCCAGAGAGGACAATCTTCCTTGATTTGCATTCAGTTGCTACCAGACTTGGTGGTCCTAAGAAAGATGGAGAGGTGAACAGGTGAAAGGTGCATGTGGAAAGTAGAAAGAAAAGTTGCCCATCACTTAGAGGGCAGAATGAGGGGAAAGGGAAGAATCCAGAAGGGCCATGGCGCTGGAGCAGGGAGCCCTCAGGAAGCCACAGGATTAACGGGAAGATACACCTTCGGGGAGTGTCTCAGATAGGCAGCTGCGTTTATGGGTCTGCAGGGCAGAAATGAAATGTCACAGAGTTGAGGAATTCACTGGATTTACCCGCAGGCAACCCCACACTCCAGCACTCTCTGGCTGCACGTCACCTCGGACCCTTGTCTCGGTGATGGCTCTGGTGAACTGTAGCCACATTTTCACCCACAGGAGGAGGGGAGGCCGACTGAGCTCCTGCCCAGCCGCACACCCTGCGGGAAGCTCAGCTGACCCGGGTGACTCAGTCCTGAGGGAACAGGCATACCGCTCTCACGCCACTCAGCTCCCAGCATCTACCTTAAAAGCCTTCCTTTGAGGGGTGCCTGGCTCAGTCATTAAGTGTCTGCCTTTGGCTCAGGCTTGATCGCGTCCTGGGATCGAGCCCCGCATCGGGCTCCCTGCTCAGCAGAAGCCTGCCTCTCCCTCTCCCACTCCCCCAGCTCGTGCTCCCTCTCTCGCTGTCTCTCCCTCTGTCAGACAAATACATTAAAAATCTTTAAAACAAAACAAAATAAACCTTCCTTTGTGTTCCACCTTCCAGCCTGGAAGGAGAGGAAGGGGATACAGTGATAATTCCTGCCTTCCTGAAACATGTAGTCTTTTTGGCATGACCCGAGACCACAGCTGAATGACAGAACACAAAGCCTGCGTCCATGTTTTATGGAGCCTCAAAGCATCGTTCTTCTGCCTGATTTTCCACCTGAGAACACAGAGCAGTAAGATTTGGTCAGTTTGCATAGAGACAAAATAGAAGTACGTCCAAAACTGTCTACCTTCAAAGGCCAGCGTCATAATATCCAGTAAAAAAAATAAAAATAAGCCTTATGCCCTTCTGAAACAGCTGGCATTGTCGACAGCAGGTTGAGTGATCCAAATGTTTCCAAAATGATTCTTCCAGGTGAAGTGCCTTTTCTGTTTAAAGTGATTCTTTAAGATTACCTTCTGCTTTTGTTCCTTAGACACAGCAGTCTTCCAAATCCCTTTTGTGTCCCCAAAGGCATCTTGTCTATGCCCCCACCCCAACTGAGATAGCCTGATGAATTTTGCTAGAAGCCGTGGGCATCTTGATCTCCTGAAATTAGGAGTGGGGACTCCTACTGCACCATCTGCCCCCTCTGAACTGCCCCATCACAAGACAGGTGGGGCCAGACACAGTCACTGTGTCTGCTCCCCCTAAAAACAGAGTTTATCTCAAACACGATTCTTAAGTAAACTCTTAAGTTAGAAAGTTATACCTGGGAAGTTCAACCGGCCAAAGAGGGTTATGACTAGTGAGACAATTTCTGTTGTTTTCAGTTCTGACTTCAGGATTTTGAAATTCAGACCCAGACTCGAAATGGGGCTTTTTCTCCTCCTCAGTGTGGAAAGAGCGATGCTCTGCTTCCCCTGTGTGGCAAAGTTTGATACTTCACTCTCTAGAAACCAGATTTACAGCCAAGACAAAAGGAGGAAGTGGGCACTGTCAGGAGGCTTATTTATTTTTATTTTAAATGACCCATATCACAAGTTCCTTTTTTTAACAAAAGAAGCCAATAGCGATTTCATAATATCTTTAGAGGAATTTCCTACTTATTCTTCTTCTCAATTTTGAAAGTCAGCCAGTAGTCTTACCTCTAACTATAATGATGGAGGGTGTTCTTTAAGCTCATGCCACACTCAGGGAGAAGCCAATGGTAAGTTCATACATCTCTCCAGCTCCTCTACTTTGTAAAATAACAAGAACAATAATATCTATATAAATAAAGTCAAGTTCCTATTCATCTAAAAATGACATACGACATGCAGAAAACGGAAGTTTAAGATGTCCTGGGAATTGGGAAAGTACCACCCACTGCGGGAATCTCTCTCTGGAGCTCTCTCTGGAGCAGACGGCTGGCCGTAAGGTCTCTCGGGTGACGTAGATACGGGCTCTGTGGCGGGAGCAGCACCTACCTTGGTGGATCCATGGAGAACCACAGACATAAATCATAATCTTGAGCCTCTAATCTCTTAGGTGTCCTGCCTGTGTGGGCAGCACAGTGGTCCCCTGGGAGCATTTTGGAAATGTGGCCTCTCCACCCACCCCAGACCCCACCAATCCAGAGTCTGTCTGCACTTCAGTGAGATTCCCTCATGATTCCCATGGACTTTAATGGGTGAGGACCACTGGACTAGAACAACTGGAACAACCAAGACCCACCCACTGGGAAAGAGGATGGCAGGAGAAAAAAATCCGTGGTTAGAATGTGAGCCCCACCTCTGTGGGCAGGCATCCAAACTGCAGGGGGTGGTTTGTAATTTGTCTCCCAGGGCCAGTGTGGAAACTGCCAGGGGGACTAGAAGCAGGAGTTTGTTTACTTAGTGGTGGGGATGAATTACCCGGAGCTATCCCACCCAGCTCAACGCAGTGGAAGTCATTGTAAGAACAGGCGTGGTAGTGATACGGATGACGGTAGAATTAGCTGTGATAAATACCTAGTGAACACTCGGCATTGTTGAGCTCTGTACTGAGGGCTTAACGTGTATCGTTTAGCTGGACCCTCACAACAACATTTGAGGTAGCAAAACAGAGGTACACATCGGTACTGTGTCTAGATCAAGAAACTATGAAGTAGACCAAGTAGGATTTGAACCCAGATTCTTAGTTTAACACGGATTAAGCCAAATTTGTGCCAGAACATCTATTAAGCTGAAGAAAGAAGCAACTCTCAAATTTTAGTGTGTATATAAGAAATCCTTGGAATGTGTTCAAATGCAGATTCCTGGGCCCCGAAGCTAAACCACAGAATCAGGGAGTCTATCTACCCCAGGCTCATGAATCTACCACTTCAAGTATCTCCAGGTGATGCTGAGGTGAGTGACACAAAGACAACACTCAACGAAAACCTGCTTTGATGGCAAAGGAGAATATTGTCTGCAATCCCTTTTACAGACTGTCCATGTAAGATATTATTTTCATACAAAGATTGTGCAATTAAAAGATATTTGAAAATCGGCCTTAGCTAAGCATTCAAAGTCCTTTACACAATCCATCTCCCAGACCCAGCTCCTGCCATGCTCAGCCTAGGACACAGCATTCCGCAGCCTGGCTCTTGTCTTTACTGAGAGGCTGGGAAATGGGCAGAGGCATTTGTGAGTTTCAGGAGACTCCATATCAGATTCTTTGCTGTAGCTTCTTACCAACAGATTCATGAACATCTGCTGGATTCTCTTTCCTAAAGAGGGACGCTCACTACTATTTTTCTAATATTCAATTTCTCATCTTAAATTAAATATTCATCTAAATATGCTCAGACTACTTACATAAAAAAATACACCAAGGGCTATAAATTTAATAAATTGAGTATCTCAAAGTGTTGAAACACTAATTGAAGCTTAAAGTTTTCAAAAGCCGAAGATGCCAGATTCTTTGAAATACTTTTAATTCCTTAAAAAGCAAACAACAAACTCATAAAGGATTAAGATCACGGAAAACTCTTTCTGCCACTAGAAATGTTACTACCGTGGTTTTGGAGTTCTAATATATAATCTCTATCTCATTTTTACCCTTATCCTAGTTCTTCCGAGGTATATTATTACAAGGTGTATTGGCTCCCCGCCAAAATTCCTGATATCTCATAATGTTGACCTTATTTGGAAATAAGGTCTTTGCAGATGTAATTAGTTATGATGAGGTGGCAGGGTGGGCCCATAATCCAATATGGCTGGTATCCTTATAAAAGGGAGAAATTTGGGCACACACAAGGAGAATGCCATGTGAAGATGAAGGTGGAGATTAATGTTCTACAAGCCAAGGAACACCAAAGATTGCCACCAACACCAGACACTAGGGAAGAGCTGAGGAACAGACCTTCCTTCACATCTCTTAGGAGGGACCAACCCCGCTGACAGATTGATTTTGGACTTCTGGCCGCTAGAACCACAAGACAATACCTTTCTGTTGTTGAAGACACCCAGTCTATGGAATTTCGTCATGGCAACCCAAAGCAAACTAAGGCAAGTGTAATTTTTTTTCCCTATAACCAGAAGAGTCAGGGCAAAGACTCCAACTAAGCAGGGCTGTGGGTTCACATTGGCATAAAACAACTGAGTTCATGGAACTGAACAAAATATTTATTTCTAAGGATAAGGAGTACCTCCTTGGAATTTTTACAGTCTTAGAAATTGCTAACACAGAAGTCAAGAATATTAAATAAATTTATAACCAAGTTTTTTAAAATGCTTTTTATTTTCCATTATAATAAAGAATTCTTAGGATGTAGGCCATTTAACATAACTAAATGTTAGTGCTTTGAAAGCACCAACCCATAAAGGACTGTTTTCTGGTTCCCTCTTAACCCCTATAGTTGGCTCTTATCAGAAATATCATCTCTGTTCCCACAGTGCTTCACCATGGGCTCAAGTCCTCCCAAAGGAGGGCTGATGTTGACTTCAGGGCATTCCTGTCCTCATCTGTTAGCCATTTCACAAAGCTCTTTCAAGCTTACTCTTGGCCTATTAGATTAAGAATTATTAGATCGGACAAATCTGGAATATTTCATTTTTTTACAACCTCTATCTTTCTGAGTACTTCATCTGAGTTCGTCCACCATACTGAAAACCCACAAAGGACTTAGGACCTCACATTCTCCTCTTTCCAGAATGAGGCCAACCCTTCATGCCAACACTAGGGATAAGCAAGAAAGATGGGGACTCTGGCCTCCAGGCACCCAGCATTCAACACACTCAAACCTGCTATGTTCGCTCTTTCCCATTTGCCTTCTGCCTTGTCCACTGATCTCCACATGGGTTTCTACATGCCAGCAGAGGGCACAATCACTCAGACCAAGATAGTAGTAATGACTTTTTGCCCTGACTCCTGGACATTTACAGAAGAAGGATCAGAGATCCTGAGAGGGAAATAAATTCTGACCATAAACACAAGGGTGCAGGCCAATCTGTGTATCTTCTGCCTCTCCCCAGCTCAATACCTCACAGAAGAAGGGCCAAGAAAGAAATTGGCCTTTGAGGCTTTAGACATTGGAGGACACAGCCTGCTACTGCAGAGCTGGGGTATCATTGAGACCTGGGCCTCCAATCAGGAAGGAACAAGTGAGAAATCTGAGGGGACAACAATTGTCAGCTGCTCTTCACAGATGGGCACTGGCTGAGGATGAGTGGAGTTCCTTCATCTCATCCTCACAGATAAATCCTTGATTAGATTTTGGTTGCTACTGTTTCCTCTGTTACATTTTCTTCCTTTTTTTTTTTTTTTTTTTAACAGACCCTGGCTTGTGCCTTGGACAGAGAGTTTAGGACGGGCAAGGGTATGTGTCCCAACCAAACCCACTACCATCCTTTCCAAGACTTTCCTGTGAAGTTAGTACAGAAGACTATTGCATGCATGTGGGGACTGCTGGAATAACATGGATCTGGGCTCACTGACAGCTATGTTCCCCATTTTGTGGAGCAAGACAGTCTATAGGACAGATTTATTTATTTGACAGAAAGAAAGAGCACAAGGCGGGGAGCAGCAGGCAGAGGGAGAGGGAGAAGGGAGCCTGACGTGGGGTGGGATCCCAGGCCCCTGGTATGACCTGAGCTAAAAGCAGACACTCAACCAACTGAGCCACCCAGGCACCCCAATAAATCATTTTCTGCTTAGGTTAATTTGAGTTAAGTTTTGTTTCCAGAGAGCAAGAGAGTCCTGCCAAATGAATACAGCCTGGAGCTGAAGGCTTCAGATCGGACAATCAAAAAAAGCCTGGGATGGGACGCCTGGGTGGCTCAGTTGGTTGGGCGACTGCCTTCAGCTCAGGTCATGATTCTGGAGTTCTGGGATCGAGTCCCCTATCCTGACCCCTATACCCCTATGCCAAGCAGGGAGCCCGCTTCTCCCTCTGACCCTCCCACTTCTCATGTTCATTCTCTCTCTCACACTCTCTCTCAAATAAATAAATAAAATCTTAAAAAAAAAAAAAAGCCTGGGGGGGGCTGGGGAAGGGGGCAGTGTGCATCCTTCAGGGCTTGCATAACTGTTCGCTGATTGTTCCGTATTTTACCTCATTTCATCTCACAGCACCCCTGTGGGTGGCACTGCTGCTATGCCCCTTCATGTCTGAGCACCTTGCTCAGGACCCTTATAGCTAAAGAGACACAAAAGGGTGTTCAAATGCAGGTGCTGCTGCACCAGAGTCTTGGCAGTGACTTGCCTACTCAATGCTCTCCTTGCTGGAGGTTCCCAACTCCTGTCTCTCACACTGCTTGATAACCCAGCTGTCCATGGGCCCGGCCACAAGTTTCACAGATTTACAGATCTACCCTGTCACTTTCTAGGGGTCCAGGGCTGCGGGTGACCTATCACTACTGGAAATTCAGCTCTTACTGTTAGTGCAGTATCATTTTGTTGTCTGACATACTTTACAATTTTAAATGTTTCCTTTTGTTGAGATATTTAATCCACTGAGGTTTCCAGGACCTTTGGCTTGTAGTCCAAAACAACCGCTTGACACACGGAGGAATGTTTTATCCCTTCTCCAGAGAATAAAAAGTGTATTGGAGCAAGATCGTTTTCCTCCTGCCCCATGACACTCTGCTGCTTACCTACTAACAGCTGCTTTAGGCAAAAATTACATCCACTTTTAAAAGTATTTTCCATGACAATGTTCTCTTTGAAAAATTAGGCCTGGTCTTCTGCCAACTGGAGATTTGATGTAACCAAAGATCTTAATCCAGCTAGAGAACTAAATTCACTGAAAACAGAAATAAAAACTTTCACAAATGGCTGTTTGCATTCCTACTGTGAAATAAGATCTGATCCAGTACTTATCTGGGAAGAACTCCCACCCGAGCTGTGGAAATCTTGTTTCATGATCAGAAATCTTGTTTGGGAAAGAAACTACTCTGCTCTCTGTCCAACAATATGGACTCCTTTGTTTCCTCATGTTCTCATGTTAATCCCCAAAGCAGGATTGGGGGTAAACAGCACTGGCTGGGAGGAAGGGATAGAAGTTCTAGAGAGTAAATGGAGACCATGTGAGGTGCTGAACTCCATCAGTGAATTCACTGTGCATATTTTTTTGTTGTTTCTTTTTTTTTCCCTCCATGGTCTGAGTTTCAAACTGAACAAGACAAGTTAAAATTCTCAGAAATTGAAAAAAATTAAAAAAAGATATGTAATCTCTGAAATATCAGGTGGTACTTGGCACTCTCAGGGTCATCCCTCTTCTGGGAAAACTTGAACCTGGGTTGAAGTACTTTGGAAACTCTAAAATGATATTCCTGGTAAGAGCCTCCCAAAGGGGCACCTGGGTGGCTTGGTTGGTTAAGTATCTGCCTTTGGCTTAGGTTATGATCCTGGGGTCTGGTCATAGAGCCCTGCTCAGCAGGGTGTCTGCTTCTCCCTCTTCCTCTACCCCTCCCCCCATTTTTGTGCCCTCTCTCTCAAATAAATAAAATCTTAAAAAAAAAAAAAAAAAAAAAGAGCCACCCAAAAGGGTTAAAAGGGTGGAAGAAAATAATCCTTGAAATTGTTAAAGAGCTGAGACATTTAAAAATGTTTCTGTGCTAATCTCAGATTTCAAGATATACTACAAAGCTATAGTAATCAAAACAGTGTGGTGCTGGCACAAAAATAGACCCATAGGTCAATGGAACAGAATAGAGAGCCCAGAAAGAAATCCACACCATATGGTCAATTAATCTACAACAAAGGAGACAAGAATATATACATATATACACAATGGGGAAAAAACAGTCTCTTCAATGAAAGGTGCTGGGTAAACTAGACAGCAACATGCAAAAGAATGAAAATGGACTACTTTCTTACACCATACCAAAAACAAACTCAGAATGGACAAAAGACCTAAATGTGAGACCTGAAACCATACAATTCCTAGAAGAAAACATAGACAGTAATCTCTCAGACTTTGGCTTTAATAACATTTTTCTACATATGTCGCCTCAGGCAAGGGAAACAAAAGCCAAATAAACTAGTCAGACTACATCAAACTAAAAAGTTTTGCACAAAGAAAGAAACCAACAAAACAAAAGGTAGCCTGCTGAATGGAGGAAGATATTTGCAAATGGCATATCCAGTAAGAAGTTAATATCCAAAATATATAATGACATTATACAACTCAATGCCAAAAACAACCCCAAATAATCTGATTAAAAATGGGCAGAAGACATGAACAGACATTTCTCCAGAGAGGACATCCAGTTGGCCAACAGACACATGGAAAGATGCTCAGAATCACTTCGCATCAGAGAGATGCAAATCAAAATGACAATATCACCTCACACCTGTCAGAATAGCAAAATTAAAAGACCCAAGAAACAAGTATTGGCAAGGATGTGGAGAAAAAGGAACTCTTTTAGCACTATTACTGGGAATGAAAACTGGGGTAGCCATTGTGGAAAACGGTATGGAACTTCCTCAAAAAGTTAAAAATAGAACTACCCTAAGATCCAATAATTGCACGGTTGGGTTTTTACCCCCAAAACATAAAAAAACACTAGTTCAAAGGGATACATGCACCACTATGTTTATAGCAGCATTATATATAATACCCAAATTATGGAAGCAGCCCAAGTGTTCACCAGTAGATGAATGAATAAAGAAGTGGTATATATTTTAAATGGATTATTATTCAGCTATAAAAAAGAATGAAATCTTGCCATCTGCAATGACATGGAGCTAGAGAGTATAATGCTAAGCAAAATAAGTCAGTCAGAGAAAGACAAATACCATGTAATTTCACTCATATGTGGAATTTAAGAAAAGACAAATGAACAAAGAAAAGACACCAACCAAAAAACAGACACTTAACTATAGAGAACATATGGTTACCAGAGGGGAGGTTGGTGGGGGGATGGGTGAAATAGGGGATGGGGATTAAGGAGAGCACACGTGATGAGCACTGGGTGATGTATCGAAGTGTTGAATCCCTATATTGTACACCTGAAACTAATATAACACTGTATGTTAACTATGCCAGAATTTAAAATTTTAAAAAAGGATCCTTCCAGCTCTAATGCTCAGTGTTTCTTTAAAAAAAAAAAAAAATCGACAGAGGAACTGAAAAAACATTACAAAGAAGACATACAGGTGGCCAACAGACACATGAAAAGCTGCTCAACATCACTAATGATCAAGGAAATGCAAATCAAAATAATGAGATATCACTTTATACCTGTCAGAATGGCCAATATCAAAAGGACAAGAAGCAACAGCTGTTAATAAGAATATG
This sequence comes from Mellivora capensis, assembly GCA_004024625.1. Classification (NCBI taxonomy): domain Eukaryota; kingdom Metazoa; phylum Chordata; class Mammalia; order Carnivora; family Mustelidae; genus Mellivora; species Mellivora capensis. Next base: position 55,402 of record PISX010002959.1, on the reverse strand, counting down.
GAGGAAAAGGAACCCTTGTGCACTGTTGGTGGAACTGTAAATTGGTTCAACAGTTGTGGGAAAAGGTGTGAAGATGCCTCAGAAATTTAAAAATTGAAATACTGCAAGGGTACCTGGATGACTCAGTGGGTTAAGTGTCTGCCTTCGACTCAGGTCATGACCTCAGGGTTCTGGGATCATGTCCTGCATAGGGCTCTCCGCTTAGTAGGGAGTCTGCTTCTCCCTCTCCTTCTGTGCTTTCATGTGTGCTCTCTAAATAAAAATCTTTAAAAAAAAATTTTTTTTAGGGGCGCCTGGGTGGCTCAGTAGGTTGAAACCTCTGCCTTTGGCTCAGGTCATGGTCTCAGGGTCCTGGGATCGAGCCCCACATCAGGCTCTCTGCTCAGTGGGGAACCTGCTTCCTCCTCTCTCTCTGCCTGCCTCTCTGCCTACTTGTAATCTCTATCAAATAAATAAATAAAATCTTTAAAAAAATTTTTTTTAATTAGAAATATACATAAGCCAGTAAGTCCACTACTTTGTATTTACCCAAAGAAAAAGAACACACTAATTCAAAAAGATATATGAAGCCCTTTGTTTATTGCAGGATTATTTACAATAGCCAAGATATGGAAGCAAACCAAGTGTCCACTGATAGATGAAGGGATAAAGAAGATGTGGTATGTATACCATGGAATATTACTCAGCCTTAAAAAAAAAAATCGAGATCTTGCCATTTTTGACAACATGAATGGACCTAGAGTATATTATGCTAACAGAAGTGAGACAGCAAAAGACAAATATCATGATTTTACTTTTATGTGGAATCTAAAAAACAAATGAAAAAACAAACAAAAAGCAGAAACAGACCCTTCCCATAAATATAGAAGACAAATTGGTAATTACCAGAGGGAAGGGCGTGGGAGAATGGGCAAAATAGGGAAGATGAGTTAAAGACACAGGCTTCCAGTTATGGGATGAATAAGTCACCAGGATAAAAGATACAGCATAGACAAATGTAGTCACTGGTGTGATACTAGCACACGATGATAGTAAAGGGTTGCTACCCTTCTGGAGAGCATAACACAATGTATAGGGTTGTAAATCAGCATTGTACACCTGAAACTAACATAATAGTGTCAACTATACTTCAGATTAAAGTTTTTGTGCTTTCAAAATACTCAGATTTTATAAACAATTTTTAAAATAATGGTCTATATCCTAATTTTTTATTAGGATGTAGAATACAATTCTCTATTATTTATTTATATTAACAAATAATATACATGTGCTGATGCAGAAGTCAAAGATATGAAATAATCAAATTCATAACATGGGGCTGATGACATCTTATTTTCTGTAAGACTTGAGGAAAACAAGCACCTTGGAGATCATTCTAATCACACTGTTTCTATTACTACCTTTCTATATATTTGTCCTTATCTTAGCTTCTTTAGCTTTTTCTAAATTCCCTCTATCTTAAACAAATCTAAGAATGCAAGATGTAATTTTGCTACAACTACGTTTGCCTTGTACACCCCTTCTCAAACAGATGCCTTTCCTATACATGGTGAGAGAATCTCAGAAAATTAGGAGTTCAAAACCAGATGCATTCATAGAAAAGAGTAGCTCCCGGGGCTGAGGTGAAGAGGGAATGGGGAGGGACTCAATGGGTAGAGTTTGTGTTTGGGATGATGAGCAGGTTCTTCAAAAGCATGGTGGTGACAGTTGTCCAACATTGTGAATGTATTTAATGCCACTGAATTGTACACTTATGGTTACATAATGGTTAAAATGGTAAACATACATATGCATGTATGTATATGTTACCCTACTTTACAAAAAAATAAGAGGTGGGAAAGGCAGATGGAGCACACCATCTCTTTCAGACATGACCAATTTATTCAGAAAATTCAAATTTCAGTTTGGCAAAGTATATTCAGGAGCAGAGAGTTTGGGACAGTCATTTCATTGGAAGCAATCACATTTTCTAGAGCTAAATGTCCATGGGGTAGTATCTAAAGAAAGCAAAATTTTTAAAAATAATTTAGTGTGCATGAGGTGATAATCATAAATATTGGCAGAGTCAACAAAACAATCAGTTTACCCAATCAAAGCATGAAAAATGTTTATGCTAGTAGTACTCTTTTATTCAATTTAGTTCAACACACATTAAGCACCTAATTTATTCAAGACACTGGGATAGCTGCTGGGGTTGATGTGGAAATACAAAAATCACCAAGACACAATCCCTGTCCTTAAGAAATTTACAACAGCACATATAAAAATGAGTGCTATAGGTGAGGTACAAAATAACTGCTCTAAAAACACAGAGGAGAGTTAACCTCTCAGTAGAGATTAAAATCAGGACTCCCTTAATTTGGTGCTGTGGGTGAGGCAGGATAAAGCATGCCAAGAGAAGTCTGGTGCCCAAGCATGGCTTGGCACCAGGAAATGGACTCGCTCCTCCATAGCTTTAAATGTGTGACTAGTGCAGGAGTATTCAAAGGTATTTATTTTTAATTCCTCTCATCAATGTTAGCCCATTATAAGAAAAAGACCAACAGGAAGTGAGGTCTATTAAAAAAACAAAATTTGAAGAGGCAGGGACATGAGCAGGAAACACCATTATGTGTAAACTCAACCCCGTGCGTATATATACATCCAGTAGCTTAAGTAACATCATTAAATGGGGGGGGGGAATCCATTGGGAGCACCACAGTTCATCATGACAGAACAGACTCTCTCTTGTTAGACCACAAGACTACCTTTGGCTCCTGCCAGTGGAGGATGTAATGCTACACGGAAATTGGAAGTTCGTATTTTTAAACATGAATTAAAGTCCTTAAACGTTACCTCTTCAACTCAGCATAAATGATGAAGACAGTTTAGAAGAGATAATTTGTGGAGAGAGATTCAATCTTATTAGGCTAACTGATCTAATGATGACTTAGCATGCTGTATTTCCTATTTAAAAAAATACAGGATGACCAAGTCTTTCCTGAATAATAACTATGTATAGAACATACCTCAAGAGGAATTTTAACAGAACATACTACTGATCAAACATCACAGTTTCTGTTATACAAATGACCTTAATTATAATACTTTAGGGAAGTTACAAACACAATATGTAATGTTGCTTTAATATTATTCATCAGCCTCAACTTCCTCAAGTTTGGCTTATATTATTTTACCTAAAAAAAACCAAAACCCTACTTCTTTTATAAATCTCGTTTTCCCACAGAATTAATTCATTATCCAACTTTAAAAATAACTTTTAAAAACAGAAGCTAATAGTAAATTGGAATGCTAATACCTGCCAGGCTTTGATCAAAAAACAAACAAAAAAACACAAACACTTCATAAAACCAAAACCTTCTTTTGAAATACAAAGTTCAATGCTTCTTGCCCTCTTAGTAACTGCTAATTAGAACCCCCATCCCCCCCCCACTTCAATTCAGGAACTGTTCTAGTTTGTTAAGTCACATAACACATAGTATTTTTTAGCATTAATAAATTATTGATATGGTATCATGCATAGCTATTTTTTTAAAAACCAAAGCAACTCAGAGGACTAGTAGAACAAATACAATAGCACACTAAAATGATTTAAAAGAAAAAAAATTTTTAAATATACCTTATCCTGGTCTTGTATTAATTCAAATTAAAAACCAAAGGATGAAGTATCATTTCAGACCTATATACATCAAGATGCCAGTTCTTATAAAAATGTACTTTAGTTGTAAATGCTAGGTTATGCAAAAATAAGTTTATATCAATTGTATCTACCTTTAATGAATTTCCCCCAACTCTAATATTAAAAATGTTACAAGAACTTAAATTTTAATGGCAAAAAGTTATTTTCCCCATCTATTAAAAAAAGATTTTATTTTCCCTTATTAACATACAATGCCCTATTGTTAAGGCACAACTTTTTTTAGAATAAAAATGAAACCATAGACTAGGTTTATTTTATACAACAGTTACAAGACAGACTTTTTATAGGCATATACTGCAAATAATATAGCTCAAATTCAACCAAGATCAAAAATGAAAAATCAGTTTCTGTCCAGGACCAGTCAACACACAGCCAAGAAAAATAGCTGAAGCTAGAATAACCCAAGTAGATTCTATTTTTAACCTGCCAAAGATTGTCTCCATAAGGCCATTTTTAAGGTGTTATCAAAGGAGAGGCAAGCTGGATATTTTCTTGAGGAACAGGGGGTGGTGGCACCCCAGCTTTCTTTACTTTTGCTTTGCTATCAGAGATAGTTGTCACCTTCAAAGCCCGAGTGAGATCCAATTTTTGAACATCTGAGACAAGGGCAGAGTTCCTGATCCCAGGGCTCAAGGCAAAGTTTGCTCTGCATTCTCCCTCTGCTACCCTTCCCTGCTTTTTTCCTTCCCACCCTCTTCTTAGCCATTTACCTACTTCCTCTGACCCAATTTGCCCAATATTCAAGGGGAGCACCCAGCGAACAGAATTTGCACAATTGTTACTTAAAACACACGAACTAAAACACTTATTAGCTTCATCATATAGCCATAAACAACTCATCTGAATGCTGATTTAAAATCCAGAAAAATAATAAAATCCAGAAAAAATACAATTAGAGGAAAGAGGACAATTGAATACCAAATAGGACCCATCTTGTAGGCCCTTTGTAATCTCAACTGAAATAGGGACACAAGTATGAAAGCTAACAGAAAAAAGGTTTTCATTAGCAGTCTTATATACCTAATTCTTCTATCTGTGAAGAAAGGATCTAAAGAAATGCTTTGTAAAGACAGAAGCACTGGATTAGACTCGATTGTGTAAATCTTTGTGGTTTTTTGAAGGTGATTTTCCTTTACCTTTTGAGAACATCTTTGAGAAGTGACGGTCAACCAGAACTCTTGCCCAGCTTCATCTCCCTAAGAACTTAACTCAGTTCTACCATAATATTTCAGCAGTCAATCTTGAAAGATGTAGGTCTAGGAGAGAATTCAGGGGTTAAGTTTTGGGGGAGAGTACTGGTCCAGAAAGAGGGGCAGATACAGAAGAACATTAACAGGCTGCAGAGCCAGGGAATGAGGTAGAGACAAAGGGCAGAGCAAAGGGACAGCTAATAAATACTGAAGTTACTGATGCCACTACTTTTACTAAATGTGATGTGTAAAACTCAAGTTTAAGGGAACACTGTGCTCTAAATGAGGGCAAAGATAAAGGAAAGGGAAGACCAGGAGTTGGGGAGGTGAGGCTCGCTAAAAGTTCAACTCTAGTTATTTTGCTACATTTTAGAAGTAATTGTATTTATGTAATTCTGGGAGATAGTACATGCCTCACTTATTCATGGTGTTTTACTGGTATGTTCTGGCATGATAATGTCTCACATTAATAAATATAAATACTGTTCTTTGTACTTATATTAGTTCTGTAATGTACATTGCCTTTTAGAAACAAAAAAGTTAAAAATGAATTTTCTATAAAACCACGTAAAAACCATTAGTAACTAGACTATACCCAACAAATTATAAAAATAATGCATTACTCTGTCAGCCAATATCTTGATTTTTGTATACAACACAAGCCCTTCGCAAAGTCACTATCTACATGCAGATTAATGGAATTAAAAATAAAATGAAAGCGATCATGCTTGCTAATATGATCTAGTTTCATTTCCATTAAAATTACAAAGTTTCCATGTAATATTAAAAAAAAACACCCAATTTAATGCCATTTCTTACTATGCCAGTCTTCTTGCCCCATGTCTGACATATTACAATTAAAATAAATGCTTATACCATGGACTCTGGAAATAGTATATGCCTCTGCCATCTCTCCTGAGAAAAAAAAATATTGTTTCATTGAGAAGTAAAAAGATGAGGTCTCCAATATTCTGACTCCCCTAGGTCCTGTTTAAATATCAAGTGTTCCAACTACCAAAACTTTGTATGAATTTTCACTGAACCAAATCCTACCTATCGAGGCCCATTACACTTCCAGGTCTGTGACCAGTTGCTAGAGACTGGGTGGAAACATGTGCTTTGTACTAAATTCAGTTCCCTAAGGAGGAATGAAAGGACTCTGGAGACTGTACAAAACTCAGGCCTAAAGTTGTATGCACATTCCACCAGAAGAGGATGCCCATTCTTTGGTCAATTTTACCTCTAAGATAGGAAAAGAAATGGAAAGTTGTTTTAAAGAAAGGTAAGAAGAAAACAATGAGCAATCCCTTCCCCCTCTAATCAGTATATTATAAAATACAAGGACATCAAAGTCACATGAAATAACAGTACTGTTTACACGAAGTTTCCAGATACCATACTAACAGAAATCCAACATCCCAATGAAAGTTCACAAAACAAGGATCTAATTAGTGACACAGTGAATATGCCACCTTTCCAGTCAGATTCCGCCTACTAAATTAAAAGAAAAATAATCAAAAAGTAACATTAACCTTTGTTATTTTAATCTGAACAGAAACGTTAAAATATCTTAAAAATTACTGCTTTGAGATTAGATCAGATCCATTTATTAATGGTGAAAGCAACCATAAATCATTCTTGGTAAGGATAGAACCTCTACATATACAAACCTGGCAAAGTTTTTAAAAAGTACTAAAACTTCTGAAAATAACAAAAGCTAGATCAATTTGTGTAATATCAAATGACTCAACTAACAGAATAATTTATATTCTTACAGTGCATAATTTATCCCTAAGGAGAAAATGTACCAAAATCCTAGTGCTAACCCTGAAACCTTAATCCAAACCTTACGTGTTAAAGACGAAATGTTGGTTAGGAGGGAAAGGATGGGACCATGCAATGTCCACAGAACAAACAAAAATCAAGAGTAAGATGGCAGGAATGTTGGACCCATGGGTACAAATACACTTTTCTATACCAAAACAAAAAGAAAACAAAAATACATACACAGAAACTACAATTACAACGCAATAATCATATAGCTATATTCTCGACTAGCTGGTGAACCAATTATTAAAATTTCAAAGAAAAAAAAACAATTTAAGTTTTTTTCTTTTTTAATCCATAAGAAATATTCAGTAACAACAGATAAATAGAGCATTTGTTGCATATTAATGAATGTGTGGCTTCTTGTGCTTTCCATCTGAATTAGGGGTAAAAACCCCCAATTACTTTATTTTCAATGAGATACAACTGTAAAGTAGTATTAAATCTACACAAAATCAATCCTTTCTTCAGCCCAATTCTGTATGAAAGTACTAACAAATAGTGAAGATTCATGATGTTGTGTGAAAATGGTGACTCGTAACAATGTAGACTCAGCTATAGATTTTAATTCACAAATGTGTGTGTGTATGTGTGTGTGTGTGTATGCACATGTGTGTGTTTGTGCTCCTTGTGTAGGACAACCATACGAAAATAGTCTCAAAAATAAAGACAATACTTGAGACACGAAGCAACCCACTTTCCCTGATCTTGCATCCTATTACAGGGAAAGTAAGTCTCTGATGCTTCATAAATACTTAAAAAGTTCAGGATGGCCTTAACCATGCAGAGTCTCCACCGATGCATTTGAAGCCCCCAGACGTTTCAGGTTGACTGTTCAACAGAGGAAGAGCTGTGATCTGCGATTGCCTTTGCTTATTTATGTCCTGTCTTCTCTAGATCTGGGAGTTTTCTGACCAGAGCTTGGTGGTTCATTCTGATGCTAGCAAGAAGCCCTCCTTCAATGCCGTCGGAACCAGTGTAACTGATTTCTTCACCATTCAGGGTAGTCATATGCCCCCCAAGGGCTTTTAAGATGGCATTGCCAGCACATATATCCCATTTTTTTATATATGTCACATGGATATATAGATCAGCTTTTTCTTGACTTTTATCAGGCACATCCAAGAGTGCTAAAACTTTATAACCTAAAAGGTAAACAAAGAATTTAGATTAAACTCAAAAGATTTAAAAAGTAGCTTACTTTTTAAGAGTAATTGTGAAAAAATAACAGCACACAACAGGCAGGAGTTCTCTATACCATCTTTACAAATGTGAAATCTAAAATTATTGTTCTTTTTTCAAGAAAGTTAACAGTGCAGACATTAAATCCAAATGAGCAAAAAATATATAATGTAAAGGACTTTACAAAGCTATTCTCAAGTGTAACCAAATACACATCTATAATCTTTTAAATTTAAATCTACTTTGTGAATGTTTTTACATTCACTGTGTATCATTTCCTATGGAATACTATACTGAAGCTAAATACCCATGGATTTCATCTGAATTTCTAGGAACACTGGATTTGAAAGAAGACAAAATAACACAATCTTAAGCCTTTTTTGTAATGAAGCAGAATTTTTTTTTTTTTTGATGAGGCAGAATTTTTTAAAAATAATTAAACAAAGAGAAGAAACCAGGTCTTGAATCTGGTTTATCCCATTCATACTGGGTATTCTGAACATTACCCTTCCTAACCAACATTAACTGAGGGCTTACAGGAAAATAATAAAGTCATACTAAGTAAGGTACATATATGTAATCACTAAATTAAAACTATTAGGCTTAAAAGTTAATAAGCATTACTCTTCCCTTTATTACTGTGGTGAAAAGGTTTTCAAACACACGTTTCCGACTATAATTTGTTATTTATTTGAATTAAAACACTTCTGTCATATTAAACAGCACTCAAAACAAGGGCAGGCAAATGGTCTGTGAGCCAAATCCAGGACATGCACTATTTCTGTAAAACCCTCAAGCTGTGAATGGTTTTCATATTTTTAAAGGGTGGTGACAAAACAAAAATCCAAGAATAGTAGGCAAGAGAGTCTGCACGTGGCTCATAAAGCCTGAAATATTTACTCTCCAGCCTTTCAGAAAAAGTAAGCTGACCCGATCAGCAACAGGTAATAAAACAGAGCAGAACATACAGTAAGCAGAGTAGCTCCCAGACTCTGGCTCACCCCGGACATACAAGCTGAGGAGTTCAAAGGTGTTACAAGTGCCCAGGGTTGGGGCGCCTGGGTGGCTCAGTGGGTTAAAGCCTCTGCCTTCGGCTCAGGTCGTGATCCCAGGGTCCTGGGATCGAGCCCCCCATCAGGCTCTCTGCTTAGCAGGGAGCCTGCTTCCTCTTCTCTCTCTCTGCCTACTTGTGATCTCTGTCAAATAAATAAATAAAATCTTTAAAAAAAAAAGTGCCCAGGGTTTAGTCATCCTAGTAATACATAGGATCCCTGGCATCTTGGGGCCATAGGGAGCATTGGACTGTGCTTGATCTTCCCTTCTCTCCCTGACAGTCCTACAATTATCCTAACAGCACAATTACTTTGAAATTACATCATATATAAAACCACTGTTGCTGATACATCACTGACATGAAGATGCTTTTGTAGTATTTGAGGAACAGCAGTCACTGTAGTGAGACTACTGGCCCTACTGTGAGGTGGTTTCATTCTTTCCTTTTTTTTTTTTTTTTTTTTTAAGATTTTATTTATCTATTTCACAGTGAGAGAGAGAGAGAGAGAGTGCACGCGCACAAGCAGGGCAAGTAGCAGACAGTGGGAGAGGGAGCAGCAGGCCCCCCTGCCAAGCAGGGAAACCAACATGGATACTGACCCAAATGAGCCATCCAGGCGCAACTGTGAGGTCCTTTCTAACAAGAAGGCATGTGTGACTGAAATCTCACCCTAGAGATAACCAAGTAGGAGACCATGTCTGTCTGCAAAGTACACTCTCCATTTTCACTTTTTTCCCAAGCACAGGAAAATGAAATCTTTCTCCTGACATAAGCCTTTACCATGCTGGGACACTGTCCCCAGGCACTACAGGGGAGTTGGAACGTACCAGCACCACCAGCTGGGATAATGGTAGTCTGGTTTCCAAAAGTCTGAAGAGCAACCTGTTTGACCATTCCTGAATGTGAGCGTGACACTACGATCCTTGGGGTCTTCTCATTGTAGGAAGTGCGGGCTTTCACATTGGACCCACTGTCTACCATTGCCCAAGCTGAAAAGGAAATATAATATCCATTAATAGCACTGAAACTTTTTGAAACGGGAACTCAAAGTACCAAGAATTGACCAACAAAATACCCTTTTCCCCAGAATTACTTATATGTTCTCCCCAAAAACAGAAATACTTTTTTTCTGAGAACGAGTAATACTTAACATTTTTATACATTAAGATAGGCAAAATTAAGACAAAGCTAAAAAGGCCACGTAATCCTGCCCAACCAGAGATAATGACTACTAAAAACTTGGCTTAAGAACTCCCAAACTCCACCTTCCAGTGAGGTGCTAAATTCTCACTGGGATAATACCGCATCAATTATCTCTCTGTACCTAATCTGGCTTCCTTCCCTATCTTACACAACTTTGATCCCAAGGTACTCTTTCCTGAATATCCTACATGCTAATCTCCATCCCAAAGGTCCGGTTCCTGGGGAACTCAACTATGACAACCTAGGACATAAACACAACTAGTTACCCTGAATAATTCAAATTTAAAACAGGTTTTTTCCTCCTCCTATTTTCTCCTCCTTACTATTTCTTCTCCTACTGTTTTCTCCTCCTATCTACTTCTGATATATTTATGATTTCAATGATAAACATAAAATAGAGAGGTGAGTTAGATTTACACATCTGCTTTATCACGAGAATAGAAAAAGAAAATGCTCTAGATTTCAAAATAAAACAAATTTCTAAGAAGGTGAGGAGACCCTAGAAATGGCCTGAAATATTTTTCTTCACTAACTACACCAAGCTATACAAGAAAATAAACTTACTCAGAATTATCCCAATTAGACTGTTGTTCTAGCAGTCACTATGGGGTGGGTAAAACACAGTCCACCATGGCTAGCAATGAAAGCAGCTGCATTACCACTTACTCCCAGCTGCAGGAAAAAATAAGAAAAATGAACAGAGTAGCTGGGTTTTGAGCTGCCCAAGGATGATGGCAGTCTTTTGGACTCCTCTCACACTTCTTTCTGAAAACCATACACTGCAACAAGAAGAGCAAATAGTAACACCCTTAATCAATAGCTAAAGAATAAGAAGGAGATGAAGAATAGTCAGGAACACAAATTTATGAAAAAGAGGGAAGTAAATACTGAAGATCAGTAGAATGAGTGCCGGAGCTGAGCCCAGTGTGGGGAATACGGCACGAGCTTCACAGAAGTGCCAAGAGGGTGGGTGCCTCTCAGTGGTGGTAGGACTCAGAGAATAGCCAGGATTTCTCCCCAGAAGAAAAAGGTCCCATCTAAAATGAGAACTACTGAAAGTAGGCCTGAGATATGGCAACAGAGCAGTTATGAGAGGAGGCTTGAAGAAGACACAGAGCCAAAGTGAAGTTCTCACAACAGACCAGATGACATACAACATCTTTCAGAAAGTGTCCCCATGAGAGACAATTGGAAGACAGCAAGCAGAAGAAAAAGAATTGGTTGAAGATAAGGACTTTACTAAAACAAGACAAGATCCAAAAAGAAGAAAAGTGAAAACAAAAAAAGATGCCTGATAATAAAGATAATGCCTTCCTCGCTCAAACAGAAAAGAAATTTCCTGAACTGAGAACCACCCAAACTCCTTTTCTGCCACCTTCCCATCTACTGCCGGTGGCCGGCCCAAATGAGTAAGAAATATGTACAACTGCAATGTCCACTGAGAAGTCTAAGAAGAAAACACAATGAATGAAGGTTAAAACATTTTAGGCTACTTGGAAATTTCTCTAAAGCAGAGTAAAACTAACACAACATTTGAAGACAATTAAAAATAAATAAGCAACAACAACAAAAACACTATGGAACAAAAAAATAACTCAGGAAAGATAAAAGATATGAAATGGGAACTCACATAATACAGGAAAGAAACTGCAAACAACAACAAAAAGACAAAACCACTTAAGACTTAGCACTAGATCACAGGATACACAGAAAGACAATAGATTGGTTGAAAAGCACAACAAGCAATGAGAAAAGCAAAAAATAAGTGAAACAAGCAGATAAAGGGGACCGGAGAGAAGGTTAATAGATACAGAAGTCAGTAAGAGAAGAATCAAAATACATGTATCAGGACTCTCTAAAAAATAAAAACAAAAATAATGAAATAGAACTAATCTTTAAAACTTTGATTCAAAAAAATGTTCCTGAAATAAAAGAGGATTTGAAAAGCCACACTGGGAGACATACTGTGTAGATATCTGCCCCGAATCCCAATTCTGAATCTGAGATGTTATCACAATTCTATTATTAGACTTTCAAGATAAAGCTCTTTGGGGTTCCAGGCAAAAATACTGAGCTACTTACAAAGGAAAGAAAATCAGATTATCAGCTTTTCTGCCAATAAGCTTCAACATGCACCCACACAGATACTGTATCAGTCCCAACAGTTTCTACCCAAGAAAAAAAGAGTGTATAGTGAGTGATACAGTGTCCTACTAAAATTCCGGTCAAATGGAACCAGAATATGACCTCATTTGGATATAGGGTCTTTGCAGATGTAATTCAAGTTGAGGTCATATTGGATTAGAGCGGGCCCTAATGATTGGTGTCCTTATAAAAATAGATGACAGAGAAATACATACCAGGAGAATGTGAACTGGAGGTATGAACTAGAGTGGTATGTCTACAAACCAAGGCATGTCAATGAACCGGAGGCTGGAAGAGGCAAGGGAAGATTCTTTCCTTGAGCTTTCAGAGGGTGCACGACACTGCCAACAACATGCTATCAGACTTCTGGCCCTCAGAACTGTGAGAAAATAAATTTCTGCTGTTTTAAGCCCTCTATTTTATGGTAATTTATTAGAGTAGCCCAAGGACAGAGGGCTAAACCAAAGAGTCTATAAGTAGCTGAGAGTCTTTCAAGAATGAAGGCTACAGAAAAAGCTTTTAACATGTGAGAACTCATGTAATATGACCTGGATGAGCTAGCTCTCCTGAAGCAATCTACTAGAGGACAAGTTTTTTTTTTTTTTTTTTTAATTTTTTTTTTAAATTTATTTATTTGTCAGAGAGAGAGGGAGAGTGAGCGAGTGAGCACAGGCAGACAGAGTGGCAGGCAGAGGCAGAGGGAGAAGCAGGCTCCCTGCCGAGCAAGGAGCCCGATGTGGGACTCGATCCCAGGACGCTGGGATCATGACCTGAGCCGAAGGCAGCTTCTTAACCAACTGAGCCACCCAGGTGTCCCTAGAGGACAAGTTTTATCCAACCAAAAGATGAATGAAGATCTCTTAGCAAAAGCACTGTTGGTCAACACTGAATAAATTTAACTGTGGATTTAAGAGAAAACCAAAGACAGGAATACAGGTGGAAGAATAAAAGTGTGTCAATGTTATCTCACAGTTGACTCGTGAGAGTCAAAGGATACCATTTAAATCAGAAGAGCTGAACAGCAGAAACACACATATCAAAAAAGATATGACTTACTAAAATGTGATGGTAGTCAAGGAGCCTAAAATAAGTTGATTTCATTGTTGCTCATAGGGGAGAACCAACAGAGGAGACACCTAAGGCAAAGGACCAGATAATGGCATTTAAACAAAAAGGCATATATAAAGTCAGTAAAAGTGGGTAAGGAAAAGAACAGATTTAACTTAAAAAACAGTATCTGTAGTTTGAATAGCAGTGAATATACAAAAATCCATGAGACCTTAAGGATATCAAAAAAATAAAGGCAAAGTCTGCTCTTCATTGAAAAAATAACATCTGTTCCCCCTGGAGGTAGTTTTTACCCTAAGTCCTTACTTTGAAATTGGTGAAGAAAAAAAGTTAAACATGTATTTTGTCTTTCTAACAGGAACTACCTTTCAGAATAAAAAAGTAACTCCAAAAAAAAAAAAAAAAAAAAGTAACTCCAGTTGATGGAAGAAATTTCTCAGTAGAATTCCAGCTCATGTATGTAGAAAATACAACAGAATTAAAATCCCATTTCACATCTTTAATAGATCTTAAAATTATTCTGTGAAACAATGAATAGAATCCTGATTTCAAATGGTGCCAAAATATTTCTCCAGACTACTTGCTGGTAGCAAGGGAATCAAAATAATTTATAACAGAGATCTGGTCAAGACCACTTGAACCATCTTACAGCATCACTAATAATGAGACTAGATATTTATGTCATATAAAATGATGCAGCAGGAAATACATGAAGAAAATCTATAATGTATTCTTGACAAAAATCAACCTTCATCCAATCAAGACTTCAGATCTAATTTGCATTTTATAAGAAAAAGATGAAAAGTAAATAAGTTAAATGACACTCTGAGGAAATAATCAGAAGAGTCCAAAAAGCAGGACATTATAGAACAACTAACTTGATCTCAACATGTCAATGTCATGGGGAAGAAGAGGATTGGAGGTTGTTCTAGCTTAAGAGAACTTAACAAAACCACCAAAAAAAATGCATGTTACTTGACTAGATCTTGGTTTGAAGTAACCAGTTATAAAATCCACTTTAGAAACAACTGGAGGAAATGTGAATATGGGATCAATTAGGGAATAAACGTTAATTATATTATTATATTCATAATAGTACAAAAAATAGTATTACATTAATAGTATATTAAGAGATGCATAGTGACATATATAGCTGTAAAATGTCACAATCCTTGTAATTTTAAGTACATAAAAAAAAGCAAATATAAAGAAACGTTCAACTGTTAAATCTTGACAAAAGAGCATATGAAAATTCTGTACAATTTTATGTTTGTTTGAAATTATCCACAAAGAAGTTAAAAAATAAGAGGAGAAAGCAAAGCAAAACAAAAAAACCCCTCAATTCTTTTTAGAAATGATCAATAAAAACATGCTTTAATTAAGAAATGAATTTACAGTGCTGTATCTCTAGAGGTCAGTATTGTGTAAGAGAATAAAGACAGCCTATCTTAGTACCAGAATAATCTTAGATAAGAATTAGTATTTTAATATTTTAAAAATGTATTTCATGTTACAGAATTTCAATAAATTCTGTCCTAACACATAGATGGACAAATTATTTCAAGCACTTTTTTTAAAAATTCAGTAGGTGCTTAAATAAATGATTGATGATGATGATAAGGTAATCATGAAAAGGTAAAATAGCAGCTAACAATGTGTTTACTCTATCTGAGGATATGCTAAAAAAAAAGTTGAGTGGGAAATAAAGTGACTGGTACTTTGCTACATATTTCAGACATTATAACATAGCTACAAATTTCCACTGCATGGATATACTATTACACTCACACATTTATATATTACTTTGTTAAAATACTATTTAAATACCTGTTGCTTCTTAGGATTTCGAACTCAGTGAACTACTTCTAATTAAGTCTGGTAAGGATTTTGATCAGTTTTGCTCTATCTGCTGCCAACAACAATACTATCTAGCTCCCATTATAGTCAAGTGTAGCTAAATTCTGGTTAGCATATAATACTTGATAGTTGGTACTCTGCCAACATCAATATACAGTCTGGATCTGAAAATAACAGTCCAAAAAGAGAACACAAGCCAAACATACCTTCGATCCAAGAACAGAAGGTCACCCCACACTTAATTAAGGACTTATTGATTCTTCTGGAATATTTGCTGACTACCAAGTGCCTCTGTTCCAGCATACTGGACAACTTAGCATCGCAGAAGAACAAGGCATTTTCTTACAAAAACCATTTTGAAACACAAGCTGTTCCTAAGTTAGAAACTTTGGGCTTTTTTATTTTAGAGGAGGTAAGACTCTAGGGGGAGAGGATACATAGTTCTAGGGAATACATTTTTTTTTTAAATGGGCATTTTTTTATGATCCTTATTCTCCCATGAACAGATGTGGAAATTAGGACACAAAGAATGTGAATCTCTTCGTCTACCCAGTATCAACTTCCTCTTCATTTCCTTTACTACCATTCTAATTCTTTCTGGAGTAGCAGGCTCTTTGCAGCTAATGGGGCCATGTGACATTTGGCTAATGAGATGGAACAGAGGGCTTAAAGTTACTTTTTCCTAATACAAGGAATATCTGGGATAGATCTTTTGTCCCTCTTCTTTTCCCTTTCTTCCAGCCTGGGAAAAAAAAAAAAACCCATAGAAACTGGAAGTACCCATCTTTGTAAGCAAGCAAACAAAAAGCTACCTTCTAAGAGAAAAAGCAAAAAGAGGATTCAGGTGCTTAACAATATCATAAACTGAACCTTCCTGCCATTTGCCCATCTTACTACATGAGAAAAATAAAACCTATATATCTGTATACAGATAAATGCAACCCTAACTGATATAGATAGGCAATGAGGAACACTATCAAAAAATGAGTCAACTATACTTCAATTTAGAAAGGAAGGAAGGAAGGAAAGAAGGAAAGAAAAAAGAGAGGACTTCAAAGACTTAACCTTTACATGCCTGTTTTTCTTTCTTTAAATGAAAGTCACTATAATTCCTCTTTTATATGCTTTCCAGGGAATTCCTCTTTTATATGCTTTCCAGAGTGATTGAGGCTGAAATGAATTTATGTCAATACACTTCATAAACTGTGAAAATACTAAACAAATGTGAGATATTATTAAGGAGTGGTTAGCTCTTGCTGTTAACATTAGGAACTATGTGGCTTTCATAAGAACTTTGTTAAGCCCCTTTTCCTATCTATAAAAAAACAAAAATAACAACACTTATCTTTGTCTCACAGAGTTATTACAAGGTTCAAATGAGATAATTTAGTTTATTGCAAATAGTTAACCACTATACAAATGTTAGGAATTGTTGAGTTATTATGAAAGTGGTATGATATATTGAATTGCATAAAATCCCTAAGGTTGCTTCCTCCTCTAATTTAGCTGGATGACCTTGAGGAATGTATCAAACTTCTAAGTCTCATCTATAAGTGGTAGTATTAATAAGTGTACCCCTCTCTCATGTGTTATACTAAGTATAGCAATACTGTTAAATTAAGTTATGCTCCAATATCCACTTGCTCTATTCTCCCTAAGTGACAGAACGCTTAAACTGGATGCTTGGATGGCCACTGAAAAATAAAGACCACATTTCTTTTTTTTTTTTTAATTTTTTTTTAAGATTTTATTTATTTATTTGACAGAGATAACAAGTAGGCAGAGAGACAGGCAGAGAAAGAGGGAGAAGCAGGCTCCCCACTGAGCAGAGAGCCTGATGTGGGGCTCGATCCCAGGACCCTGGGATCATGACCCGAGCCGAAGGCAGAGGCTTAACCCACTGAGCCACCCAGGCACCCCATTTCTTAACCTCCCCTACCGCTGGGTTCAAGCTACGTTTTGGTGGATGGGATATGAGCTGAAGCGAGGGTGCAACTTATAGGACAAAGCCTTAGCAGAAAATGTCCACGTCTCCCCTTTGATCCTCTTTACTGGTGAAATGTGGATAAACCAGAGAGCCATCTTCAGTCAAGCAGAAGGGGGCACCAAAATTTAGCAAGACAAAGCAAAAGAGAATAGCCTGCATGCCTGATCTGTTTGCATATGGACTATTAGAGAAGATAAAAATCAACTATTTTGTTCAAACTCTGCTATTCTGGTGCAGTGTATTACAACAGCCTAAATTAGTAGCCTAACCTGTAGCCTCACTTATGCAGTAAGGATTAAAGGAAACATGTGAAAGCAACCCACAAACCATAAAGCAATTACATAATTAATTTTAAGGCACACTGTTGCAATAATGACATAAATTCTTTACAGCTCATCAAATTGTTAACTGTAAAAACTATATGAATTATGAAAAGAAGATATAAGGTCAGATTAACACAAAACAGATTTGGTCTATGTTCAGCCAATCTCAGAGGAGCTGGGATCTGGGATACAAAGTATTCCGCAAAGCAAGTAAGTTTTGTTGTTGTTGTTGTTGTTTTTTAAGATTATTTATTTATTTATCTGACAGAGAGAGATCACAAGTAGGCAGAGAGGCAGGCAGAGAGAGAGGGGGAAGCAGGCTCCCTGCCGAGCAGAGAGCCCGATGCGGGTCTCAATCCCAGGACCTGGGACCATGACCTGACCTGAAGGCAGAGGCTTTAACCCACTGAGCCACCCAGGCGCCCCAAAGCAAGTAAGTTTTAAGAGCAGTCAAAAATTAACCTTGTCTCGGGGCGCCTGGGTAGCTCAGTTGGTTAAGAGACTGCCTTCAGCTCAGGTCACTATCCTAGAGTCACAGGATCGAGTCCCACATCTGGCTCCCAGCTCCACGGGGAGTCTGCTTCTCCCTCTGACCTTCTCGCCTCTCATGCTCTCTCTCACTCTCTCTCTCTCTCTCAAATAAATAAATAAAATGTTTTAAAAAAAATAAAAAAATTTAAAAAAAATTAACCTTGTCTCCATTTCTGTCCACTTGACAGCCAGCCTTTTTATGCAGTGTCAGCCACACACTGAGGCACAGTGAGAAAGGTGAAGTAAACAACAGAGCTAGCTATATGGATGCTGGGTGTATTTGTTTCCTAGGGCTGTCATGACAAACTACCATAAACACGGTGGCTTAGAAGAAGAGAAATTTACTTTCTCAGCCTTGGAAGCTCACACATTTCACAGTTTATGAAATGTACTGGTAATCCAAAATCCAGATATTGGGACTGGTAGGGTTTATTACTTCTGGACACTCTAAGGGAGAATTTATTCCATGCCTCTCTTCTAGCTTCCAGCAGCTGCCAGCAATCTTTGGTGTTTCTTGGCTTATATGCATCACTCTAATCTGTGTCTACCATCCTATCCTATCCTCCATGTCTCAGTAATCCTGGTTTCTTATAAGGACACTCTCATTGATTTAAGGACCTACCCTAATCCAGGATGATCTTACCCTGATAACTTACCTTAATCACATCAGTAAAGATCTGACTTTCAAATAAGGTCACATTCTGAAGTTCTGACTGTTCCGGGTTTATTGTCCCTCAAAAGATATACTGAAGTCCTAATACCAGCATAGAACTGGACCTTATTTGCAAACAGGGTTATTGCAGATGTAATCAGTTAAATGAGGCCACGGCAAAGCAGAGTGGGCTTTTCATCCAGTATGAAAAGAAGTAACCCAGAGACATAGGCAGAATGCAATGAGGTGTTGAAGGCAGAGAATACAGTGATGTGTTCACAAGCCAACGAACACAACAGACTGCTGTCAAACTATTAGAAACTAAGAGAGAAACATAGAAGAATTCTCCCTTACAGGTTTCAAAGAGAGCATGTCTCTGCCAACACCTTGAGGCCTTCAAGCCTCCAAAACTCTGTTAGACTACGTATCTGTTGTTTAAAGACATGCAGTTTGTAGGTTTTTTTCCTTTTTGTTTTTATGGCAACCCTAGGAAACTAATATAGGGATGAACATGAATTTGAGGGGGGAATTATTCAACCCAAAACACCTTGCCATTAAGGCCTTTTTCAACACAGGCAATGGCAAAATGGATACTGTCACCATCAAGAACCTCATTGCTTTAGAGAAGAGTGGAGCTAAAAGGCAATAATGCTTGCCCCGTGTTCTTGATGGGAATGACAATTAAAACTATGATGAGTCCCTTCAGGTTGTCAGTGATATTGCTTAACACCACTAATATTTTCCCTAAACTTCTCTACCCAGACAACTCATGGCATCATTCTGGACTTGCAACCACTATCATAGGCCACACACTATCACTGCTATTCAGAAGACCATGGCTAGCCTCTCCAGCAAACCACAGCATAATGGTTGTGCTGATACCAAAATGTCATGCCAGTATTCACTAGCACTGGAAAGGCTTGGGTAAGGTCATCCTGAGCTGCAGGGGAAGCTCTTTGACATGGTATTCTATACTCTCAACTCTCAACATGACGATCAAAGATCTTACGTGCCATCTGTACAAAGCTAACAAACATGACTACATCAAGAAGGTGGGGTAGGCAAGGGTCAAATGAACTCTGAACTCTAAAAAAGTTGAAAAAGTGTCCAGGGCTATACTAGGATTAGCCTGATTAGTAAGAATTCCACCATTAACACCATCTAATTTTGATGCTGAGGCTGCCAAGTTGCCATTCCCCTTAACCACCACAATATCAAGCTCATTTTCTAATGTGACAACAGATTTGGCTAAGGTCCCTGATGGTGGATCTCAGAACCCACATGGAATCAATGTGTTAAGAGCCCTGGACCTTATCCCCTGCAACAGCACAAGAGAAAGAATTCAGCTGCTGGGAAGTCTGTGCCCAACTATACTCAACACTGACTATCTCTCATTGTCAGTTTCTATCCTCTAAAGAAAGTTTAGAAAGCTCTGCTTCATCATATATTATCATTACCAATGACAAAATCCTCACTGTATCCAACAAAAGGATGAGGTATGGTAGGGTATTGACTTTAATAATTGCTGAGCTACAGCTGAGATTCTGATCGGGTGGTTAAGTATTACAGATGTATGACTTAATAACATTAACTCTTGAAAGCTCTAGTACATTTCTTACCTGTATATTCAGAAAATGGTTTATGTATCACTCCTACTACAGGTTTGCCATTCACAGCCACACATACCATAGTAGTGACATACTTTCGAAGATCCTCTGTGAAGAAAAAGAAAACAACAAAAAAAACCAACAAAAATTATTAAAATAATTCAAAATTTTAGTTTTAAATTTGAAAATCAACTCAAATACTTAGTCTCTGTACAAGGGATGTACTCACTAAATATCATCACTATTATATGACCAGGCCAATTTTGGTTTAGGAAACATTTTTATTAAAAAATCCCCTCAATATTCCCCATTTCCATTACCTATTTCTACAAAATATTTTCTAATATCAGTTACTATTAAGACACCTTGTATATCTTCCTCCTATTCTCCAAAAAGCTACCTACTGAGTGTCTATTATGGTCAAGTTCAGTGTCTAACGACTAGAATTCAAAGATGAAAAAGCAGAAGGCCCCACACTCAGAACTTACCATCTAGAAGGAGGGCATATAGATAAGCAATTAACTTTACCATATACACCAACAGAACAGAGAAAAAAATAGGAACTGGATATCTCCAGATGAGAAGGCATGAGAGAAGCTATAGAAATGAAATCTAAGATAGGACTAGGTTAAAAAAAAAGGAAAGAAAAGAAAAGAAAAATGGAGATGAGGTGAGTAATTCTCTCTTTTGTTACTTAATTACCCCTGGGTGCCTAGTATTCTGAATTCCAAAGATAGATGGGAATTTAGGTTTTATATGCAATAAAACCTAAATTCCCCAAATCACAAGTAAATATTGTATTCTGGCTATATAAATAAATACCTGAACTCACACCTCAATATATAACTCAATAAACAAACACTTCAATAAACAGGTGTCCAATAGGAACCATTTTTTTGTGACTGCTAAAAATGTCCCTTCACTGAAGGATCAGTGATACAGTGAATCACTACCACCAACAGAAGTATGCCACAATATACTGGTTTTGAGGTCAGGAGGGAAAGGTTGAGAATAATTGATCCAGTCCAAAGGTTTCATACTGCACTGCATTAATCCTTAAAATCTAACTGGAAAAGTTGTGTAAGATTGGTAAAGCATTTACCACCAAGTATATATTACCTGCCTTTGTTCTGGTTCTCCAACATACAATGGCAATCTAAAGTCTGAGATCAATCTTAATGTACAGTCACCTGTATATTCCTGTGTAGCATCAAGTGGATCGATCCAGACAGTAACACTCTCTGCTGGTACCTCTTTAGGGGTGGATATTTCCTTCAGGATGTCCTCAGGAATCTTATGATCCCATAAGATAACCTCCTGATCAGCTGCATCCACGTGTTCCTCAGTATTTATCTGCACCAAAAACAGAAGGCAGATGAAAAATTTAGAAACAAAAAAACGCCACCTGAGAAAATACAAGACAGAAAAACATTTCAGACCAAATCACACAAACTGAAAGTAGGTAAAACAGTATTTTTATTTTGAAGCATTTCACTGTAAAATGGAAATATATTATATAAAAGAAATTCCAGCAACATCCTGTCTTCAAGTACTTTCTAATCTAATATTTAAGCTGTTTGTTGCCTAAGATAGAGAATCCAAATATAGAGAAATATAGAGAAACTAAGAAACACACTATTTAAAGCTTAATGATATTTACAAAAAACAGTAGATCTAAACTGTAAAAATAGACTGACAATATTATGGAACACTGAACACGATCAACTATAAGAGGAAGAGAAAACTGACAATGGACTTAAAAGAAATATGCCTTAAAACAGAGAAATGATGAATGCTAAGAGACACAATGTCCTAGAAAAGTAATCATCTAAAATATACCTTTGATCAAAAGAAAAAAGAAACATGGAAATAATAAAATAGATCATAAGTTAGTATACTATAAAATGTAAACAACGCTAAGCTGGGTAATCCAAAAGGACAAAAACAGTAAATCCCAGAAACATCAAGCCACTTAAATCAAAAAATATTTTTAATACGGTGTATAATAAGCATTCAATCCATCCATTCACTTATTTCTTCACTGATTGTACAAATGTTTACTGAATGCCTACTACATGCTAGTTCTAGGGCCTGATGTATAAAAGTGATCAGTTTGAGACAAAAATCTCTGCCCCTGTGGAGCTTAGTAGAAATTCTAAAGAGGGAGATAAACAATAAACAAGATACATAAGTAAAATGTGATATGCTGAATAGTGACAACAAGAAGACATAAAATATAGCAGGGAAGAAGTATGTTGTAGGACAGTAGAAGAATGGTTATTCTTTAAGATAGGGTGCCTGGTATTATTCATACTAACTAGCCAAAAATTAGAAACTACCTAATGCCCATCAGCTGATGAATGGATAGACAAAACGTGGTACACCCATACAATGAAATGTTATTCAGCCAAAAAAGAAATGAAGTACTATTCATAGTATAGGGCTGAGGAATGCCCAAAACATTATGCTAAATGAAATAAGCAAGAAACAAGAGATCACATACTGGATGATTCCATTTATGTGAAATGTCTGTAAAAGGCGTATCTACAGAGTCAAGAGATCAGCGGTTGCCTGGGGTAAAGGTAGGAACAGATTAACAGTAAATGAGCACAGGTTAATTATTAGGGTGATAAAAATGTTCTAAAACTGGTTAATGACGAAAGTTGTGCACTTTGGCAAATCGAAAAACTACTGAAATGGACAACTGTCAGGGGTAAATTATATATGCAAAATATGCTGCAATAAAGCTGCTGTTTGTTTTCAAAGATAGGGTAGCTAAGGAAAAGGTGACAATTTAAAGGAAGTGAGCCTAGCAGGCATCTCACCTTCCAGCCCATGGAGTAAAAACGCAAAGGCCCTGAGGTGGGATTGTGCCTGGTATATTCAGGAGCAAGCAAGAAGTAAAGTATGGCTAGAGCAGGGGCACTTGGGTGGCTCAGACAGTTAAGTATCTGCCTTCAGCTCAGATAATCTCCAGGTCCTGGGATAGAGCCCCAAGCTGGGGTCCCAGCTCAGCTGGGAATCTGCTTTTCCCTCCGTCTCTCTTCCTACTTGTGCTCTCTCTCTCAAATAAATAATATCTTAAAAAAAAAAAAGAGGGACGCCTGGGTGGCTCAGTTGGTTAAGCGGCTGCTTCCTGCTTCGGCTCAGGTCATGATCCCAGCGTCCTGGGATCGAGTCCCACATCGGGCTCCTTGCTCGGCAGGGAGCCCCTGCTTCTCCCTCTGACTCTGCCTGCCACTCTGTCTGCCTGTGCTCGCTCGCTCTCTCTCCCTCTCTGACAAATAAATAAATTAAAAAAAAAAAAAAAGATATGGCTAGAACAGAGTAAGCCAAGAAGAAAGGAACTGGATGGAGATGAAGTTTAACAATAATGGAAACCAGATGATGTAGGACCATGCAGGCATGACATAGAGTAAGCAACCCTCCATGGTAACCTCTGTTAACAATGCACAGAGCATCCTAGCCACTGCAGAAAGTTAAAGGAGGGTGGCTTGTATATGGAGTAGAGAGATAGAGAGAAGTGAAATCATAACATGCAACTGATGACTGAGAAAAAAATCCAAAAGAATCTGTAGATAAACTACAGAATAACAGAATGTAGCAAAGTCTCTAGATATAAGATCAATATTTAACAATCAATTGCATTTTTCATATACCAGCGACAAATATTAAAATATTAAAAGTACCTAACATAAAAATGGAAGCTTTTAAAACTAACAAAAAAAGTAAATTATCCAGACTTAAAACTACTACTAAGATGTGCAAAAGCACTATGGAGAAAATTAAGCTGTATAAAAAAACATTAAGGAGTTACAAATGGTAAGGATGTCAATTCTCCCATCAGTAAATCTATAAATTTAATGAAAACTCCATTCAAAATCCCTATAAGTTGTCTTTTTTTTTTTTTTTTAAACCCCTTCTTGGAAAAAGAGCAAGCCATTTTGGTGATAGGAAGGAAGGGAAAAAACAAAGAATTAACATGGTGGGATGACTTTCCTGACCAAATATCAAGACTTACTTTAATGTTAGAATAATTAAGACTGTGGCACTAGTGATATATTTGGCTTTTCCCCAAAGCTTCACTGAGAAAGCTACACATGCATACATATGTGTATATATATTCACACACACGCGCGTTAAGTGTACAGTGTGATGATTTGATATATGTATATACTATAAAATGATTAGCACAATCAAGTTAATTAATGCATCTATCATTTACTTTTTTCTTTTGTGGTGAAAATGGTCAAGATCTACTCTTGGCAAATGTCAAGTACACGATACAGCATTAACCATAGCAATTTGACTATATATCCGATGCTCAGAACTTACTCACCTTATTTATAACTAAAAGTTATACCCTTAGACCAACATCCCCTCCATTCCCTAGACTCTGGCAATCACCATTCTAATCACTGTTTCTATGAGCTCAACATTTTTTTTTTAATTCCACATACTAGT
This sequence comes from Mellivora capensis, assembly GCA_004024625.1. Lineage (NCBI taxonomy): Eukaryota > Metazoa > Chordata > Mammalia > Carnivora > Mustelidae > Mellivora > Mellivora capensis. Next base: position 30,612 of record PISX010002959.1, on the reverse strand, counting down.
GATACCACGCAATACATTCTCTGTGTGGCTTATGGTTTCAGGTGGTATATTTAAATCTTTTGAGCATTTTTTTTTTTAAGATTTTATTTATTTGACAGAACGAGAGAGGGAATACAAGCAGAGGGAGTGGGAGAGGGAGAAGCAGACTTCCTGCCAAGCAGGGAGCCCAAGTGACCTGAGCCAAAGGCAGAAGCTTAAGGACCTGAGCCATCCAGGCACTCCTCTTGTGCATTTTGAGTTAGTTTCTGTTCAGTGGTGTAAGATAGGGATCCAGTTTTATTCTTTTGGATATAACCAATTTTCCCAGCACCTTTATTGAGAAAGTCTTTTCCCTGTGGTATGTTCTTGATGCCTTGTCAAATATTAGTTAAATGTGTATGTGTGGATTTATGTCTATATTCCTTTGGTCTAAGTGTATGTTTTATGCCACTACCATACTGTTTTGATTAAAGTAGCTTTATAATATAATTTTAAATCAGGAAATGTGATGCTTCCAGCTTTGTCTTTCTTGCTTAAAATTGCTTCAGCTACTTGAGTCTTTTGTGGTTCCATGTGAATTTTGTATTATTTATTCTATTTCACTGAAAACTGACATTGGAATTTTGATAGGGATTGCACTAAATGTGTCGATTGCTTTGAGCAGCATGGACAATTTAACAATACTAATTTTTCTAATCCAAGACATGCAACACCGTTCCCTTTTTTGTGTGTCTTCTTCAACTATTTTCAGATCTTTCACCTCCTTGGTTAAATTTATTCTTAAGAATTTTATTGTTTTTTATCCTATTGTAAATGGAATTGTTTTCTTAATTCCTCTCTCCAATAGTTCTTTGTTGTTAATTCACAGAAATAAAATGGTTTTTGTTTGGGTGCCTGGGTTGCTCAGTTGGTTGGGCAACTGCGTTCAGTTCAGGTCATGATCCTGGAGTCCTGGGATTGAGTCCCTGCTTCTCTCTCTGACCTTCACCCTCTTGTACTCTCTCTCTAAATCAGTAAAATCTTAAAAAAAAAAATGGTTTTTGTTTGTTGATTTTGTATAACTTTACAGTTATTATTATTAGTTCTAATAGTATTTTGCTAAAAATTTTAGTTTTCTATATGTAAAATCATGTCATCTGCACACAGATAATTTTATTTCTTCTTTTCTGATTTGGATGAATTTTATTTCTTTTACTTATCTAGCTCTGGCTAGGACTACCAATATTATGTTGAATTAAAAGTACTAAGAGTGGGCATCCTTGTCTTCCTAATGATGTTAGAAGAAAAGCTTTCAGATTTTCATGAATGGGTTTCATGTTAGCTGTGAGCTTGTCAAACATCGCCTTTATTATGTTGAGGTATATTTCTTCTATACCTAATTTGTTGAGTTTTTATCATGAAAAAAATGTTGAATTTTGTCAAGTGCTTTTTTTTATATTATTCTTTTTATTTTTATAGTGAGATAATCATGTGATCTTTATCTTTCATTCTGCTAAGGTGGTATATCACATTGACTGATTTGCATATATGGAAACCATCCTTTATCCCAGGGATAAATCCCACTTGATCATGATGTTTGATCCTTCTAATGTCTGTTGAATTATTTTGCTAGCACTTTGTTGAGGATTTTTGCATGTTATGTGCATGAGGAATAATAGCCTGTGATTTTCTTTTCTTATAGTATCCCTGGCATAGCTGTGGTATCAGGGTAATGCTGGCTTCAAAAAGTGAGTTTGGAAGTGTTCCATCCTCTTCAATTTGGGGGAAGAATTTGAAAAGGATAGGTATTAATTTTCCTTAAAATGTCTGGTAGACCAGTGAAGACATCTCATTCTGGGATTTTCTTTACTGGGAAGTTTCATTAATGATTCAATCTCCTTACAGGTCAGTTCAGGTATTCTCTTTCTTCATGAATCAGTCTTAGTAGGTTGTATGTTTCTAAGAATTGATCCATTTCTTCTAGATTATCCAATCCGTTGGCCTATCATTGTTAATAGTAGTCTCTCATGATCATTTGTATTTGCAGTATCAGGTATAATGTTTAGGCTTTCATTTATGAATTTTATTTTTAGAGAGAGAGAAAGAGAAGGAGGGTAGTAAAGGGAGAGAATCATAAGCAGGCTCTGAGCTGAGTACGGAACTCAATCTCACGACCCCGAGATCATGATGTGAGCCAAAATCAAGAGGTGGACACTTAACCAACTGAGCCACCCAGGTGCCCCCTTTTTTGGTAATTTCAAGATTTTTTTTTAATCTCCCTTTTGACTTCTTCTTGAACTCATTGATTGTTCAAGGGTACACTGTTTAATTTTCATAGGTCTGTGCATCTTCTTCCAGCTTTTGTCCTGTCATTGACACTACTGTGGTCAAAAAAGACCTACGATTATAATTTTAATCTTCAATTTGTTAGGACTCATTTTCTGCCTTATATGCTATCTACCCTGGAGAGTACTCCATATGAGTTTGAGAAGAATGTGTATTCTGCTACTGTTGGATGAAATGGGCTATACATATCTGACAGTGCCTGTACCAGTGTGAAAAGTAGTGCAAGTTTATTATTTCCTTATTGATGACCTGTCCAGATGATCTATCCATTGGTGAAAGTGAGGTACTGAAGTCTCTATTATTATTGCACTGCTTTCTGTTTCTGTACCCAGATCTATAATATGTGCTTGATATATTCAGTGCTCTGATGTTGGGTGCATATGTATTTACAATTATTATATCTTCTTGATAAACTGACCCTTTTATCATTACATAAATTCTCTGTCCCTTGTTAAGAGTTTTTTTACTTAAAGTCTACTCTGTCTGATAACAGTATAGCTCCCATTCTCTTTGGGTTTCCATTTGCATGTAATATTTTTTTTCTACACCTTCACTCTGATCCTATGTGTGCCTTTAAAGCTTAAGTGTTTCTCTTATTGGTGGCATACATTTGGGTCTTTTCTCTTTTTTTTAATCCATTCACCTGGTCTGTTTTTTGACTGGAGAATTTAGTTCATCTACATCTCAAATAATTAGTAAGTGCGGATTTACTAATGCCATCCTGTTAATTGCTTCCTGGTTTTTTGTGGCTTCTTTGTTCTTTTCTTACTCTCTAAATGTCTTCCTTTCTGATATGATTATTTTCCATGGTGGTATCCGTTGTTTATCTATCAGAGGTTTTTGTCTTGTGGTTATCATGAGACTTAACATAAAATATCTGTAACAGTCTATTTTAAGTTTATAACAACTTTGATTGCATCTGAACTCTTCCCTCTTTCATTCCTTCTACAACATGTTTTTAATGTTACGTCTTTTTATATTCTATATTAACAAATTTTTGTATCTATAGTTTTAAAAAATATTCATCTTTTAACTTTTATATTAAAGTTAAATGATTTACATACCACTATTACATAGAAAATTCTGAATTTCATTAAATACTCATTTCTTATATTACTATTTAGCATCCTTTCATTTCAACTTGAAGGACTCCCTTTAACATTTCTTGTAAGGCAGATCTAGTGGTGATGCATTTATTTATCTGGGAAAGTCTTTATCTTTTCTGCATTTCTAAAGACAGAGTGCTACAAGGTAAAGTATTCTCAGTTGGCAGGTTTTTTTGTTTTTGTTTTTCTTTCAGCACTCGAAATATATCCTACTCTATTTTGGCCTATAGGGTTTCTGATGAAATATTTGCTGATAGCTTTATGGGGGTCCCCTTCTATCAGATGAGTTTCTTTTCTACTGCTTTCAAAATTCTTTGGTTTTTGAGAGTTTTATTATAATGTATCTCAATAAGTCCTCTCTGAGTTGAATTTGTGGACTTCTGAGTTTCACGCAGCTAGATGTGCCTATATCACCCCTGATTTGGGAAGTTTTCAGCCATCATTCCTTTAAATAAACTTTCTGCCTTTCCTCTCTCCTTCTCTGGGACTCCTGAAATGTAAATAGTTACACTTGATGGTACCCCATAATGCACACAGGCTTTCTTTACTTGTTTTATTTATTTTCTTTTTTCTCTGTTGACTGCATGATTTCAAATGATCTGTTTCTGAGTTCGTGGATTCTTTCTTCTGCTTGATCAAGTCTTCTGCTGATTCCTGCATTTTCTTTTTTTTTTTATTTTATTTTATTTATTTATTTGACAGACAGAGATTACAAGTAGGCAAGAGAGGCAGGGAGAGAGAGGAGGAAGCAGGCTCTCCGAGGAGCAGAGAGCCCGATGCGGGGCTCGATCCCAGGACCCTGGGATCATGACCTGAGCCGAAAGCAGAGGCTTTAACCCACTGAGCCACCCAGGCGCCCCTGATTCCTGCATTTTCATTTCTTGTATTCCTCAGCTCTAAATTTCTAGCAGCTTTTTAAACTTCTCTGTTTATCTCTTTTCGTTCATGCATTGTTTTCCTGATTTGAGTTGTCTGTGTTTTCTTAAGCTCACTGAATTTCCCTAAAACAATTATTTTGAATTCTTTGACAGACAATTTGTAGATCTCTATTTTGGGGGGAGCAGTTATTAAGAAATTATGTTCCTTTGGCAAAGTTTTATTTCCTTAATTTTTTTGTACTCTTGAAGTTTTGCATTGCTGTCTTCACTTCTGAAGGAGTTATCTCCTCCACTCTTTCCTGACTGGCTTTGGGAGACAGCTATCTCACCTTGAGTCGATGTGGAATTTGAAGGCTTTCTCTGACCTCTTGTGTAGATGTGCCTTCTCCACACTTTCTGTTCCCTCCTGGAGAGCATTCTTAAGATTACATGCTTTGTCTCAATTCCACAAAGCCAGACCAGGTGCTGAGAGTCACCCATTTGTTTTCTCTAGGGTGGTACCCTGCAATACTCAAGTTTGTGAGCCTTTTCCCAACTGCGCAGTTATGCCGGTTTTTTGCACTTGTTTGCTAGCCATTTGCAAAGGCTCAGTCTCACCATCTACAGGAGCATATGGTTGAGTGGGATGGGTCTGCACAAGGTATATAAAGTGTTGAGGCTAACTGTGAGCCAGCTGTAAGAATCTGAGGGTGAGAAGTCCACAGTGGCTTGTGGGCAGCCTTCCTGTTGGGTATCTATGAAGAGATTCTTAACAACCCTTTGGAGTTTGAGCCCTGGTTTATGTGCTCCCACAGCCTCTCCCAATACCACAGCCTTACAGATCACTCTAGTAATGTAGGTGACAAGAGTCAGAAGTGGGCTTCTTGGGCGGTGTCCTGCTTGGCTGGAAAATCCAGGTACTCACTCAGACTCCTGTGGGTACAACTGTAGGCTGTAGGGGTAACTCCTGGCACTGACCTTGAGGAAGAGGTGATGCAAGCTAAGTGAAAATATTCCTCTTATTTGCATCAATGCATCTATTCTTAAGTGGGTTTTTTTTTGTTTTTTGGGTTTTTGGTTTTTTTTTTGCCTCAATGATGTGCCGGAACTTCTCTGCTGGACTTCCAGACTCCTACAAAAGAACTCTTTTCTGTGAATGACTACCAAAATCAATGTCCTGTGAGGGAATGGCAGTAGAGAACTCCTTTTGTACCATCTTGCAGACATCAAGTTAAAGTATTTTGGATTTAGAGCCCATACACTTAATACTACTACAATGCTAGGCTATGTCAGATGAATGAATCTAAGAGTAACACCATGCAAACACCACAGAATAAACTTAAACAACAAATGTGACTTCCAGAAACAACAAAGTAGTTCACCAACTACAAACCCCTGTAGTTTACAAAAATGGCAATGCCAAGTCTAGGAAGCAACTACTGTGCTTTATGATTTAAGATTTTTGCCTAAAGTTCAAGTCAGCTTCTCCATATCCCTTCAATGTAGTATGACCTGACAAATTATAGAAGTGTATTTGAAAACATCTTTCCTGAGAAACGAATGAAGCAAGAGAACAAAAACATCAGCACAATGTCTTCATCTGCTTTTGCACAACTGCTATTGGTAACCTGCCACTACCATTACACACCTACAAATTGAATAAATCCACTTTCCGCCACTGTAAAGAGCCTTACACACAGCTGGTAAGATCTCAAGCAGTAAATCTATCCCAATTCTTTTCCACATTTCACTAGCCAATAAGTCCTGGAAATTCTACCTCCCAATTTCAAATAAATGAAATTATGTATTCCAAACAAATCTCAATTTAAACCACCATCTAGCTCTCACTTGGATTTCTCAAATAGCCTTCGATTGCTCTGGTCTCCTACAATGCATTCACTGATTTGTTCACTCATTCAACAACTATTAATGACCATATATTCTAAACTGTTTTGGGCACTAGGATAAAATAATGAACAAAATGGACAAAATCATTGCCTTAACTGAGCTTCCCTTTGCAACCCAGCAACCTGTCATCTTCTTAAAGTATTGTCACTCCCTGCTTAAAACTTGCCAATGGTTTTCCATTACACAGAAATAAAATCCAAACTACCATCAACTACAAAGTAAGGCATGGATGATTTGGCCCCAGTAACCTTTCTTGCACTCTTCTTATTTCCTACTCTCCAGACTTGTCTTTTTTGGTCCCTTGGCCTCAGGGCTTTTCTACTTGTACTCTTTTGCTCATATACACTTTTCCCAAATCTCTTCATCATGGTCAGCTTCTTATCATTCAGATCTCAGTTCAAATCACAGAGCCTTACAATGGCCTGCCCTGACTATCATGGCTGAAGCAGAAGCCCCCACTCACTCTTCTGACATGGTCTTATTTTTCTTCTTCAAAACCCTTATCAGTATCTGAAATCAGTTTATTTGTTCATATGTGTACCATCTATTCTGACCCACCAGAACTTAAGTTTTATGAGTTCTAGGACATAATTTCCTTCATACTGTAGCTGCATCCCACTGCTGAAGCCAGTGTCTGGCATAGTAGGTGTTGAATAAATACTTCTGCATTGACAACATTATTCTTTGCCATTGTACTTTCATTTCTTCCCCATAACCATTTCCATTCAGTCTTCTCCCTCCCTCATTGGTACTGCCTGTCTCAGTCCTCAACAGGGAACTGAAGAATAGGAAATCAAGACTTCGAAACACAATTAATGCTATTCATATGAAAGTTCAGTTACTTTGGGGTTGAAGAGGCTTTTGGTTAATGCTTAAGGAGGTACCAACTACTGCATTTCTCCATAAATCATAACATCATAAAAAGTTCTCAGATATGGTAACTCGCATTGTGCCTATCACACAGCAGGCATTCATAACTATTTTCTAAATGGGTACCTTCTTCCACCTTTTTAGAAGCTTTTTACTATCAACACCATCTTTTACACATATACCTATAAATAAACATGTTCTAATTTCCCACATCTTAAAAACAACACCAAAAAAATTCATAGAAACTTCTCTTGGTTTCATATAAGACCCCAGCCAAGCTCTGTAGAAGTCCAATTTCTTAAAAGCCTTGTCTTTTACTATCTCCATTTTTTCCTTATCCCATCTTTTTCAATGTTGCTCCCTTTCCATCAAGCCACCAAGCAAGCTTTTAAAAAGTTCACCAATGACCATTCACCATGCAGAACCACCACTAAGAATATGTTCTGTCATTGCCAGCTCCTCAATTTATTGGGAATGTGACTTATCTAGTCACCTAATCTTCCTGAGCTGCTAAAGTGGATGATAAATCTATCTTCCTACTGGGTTCTAGGGCTGAATTAACGAAATAGAATAGGTAAAACAAACAAGTTTAACATTGTGCTTAACAAAGAGTAAGCATTTAGTAAATGCTGGCTGCTATTATTATTAAATGATTATTTTCCATCTTTGTTACCTTTGGCCTTAGGCCCTTGATCTTCCCCTTTCACACTATATTCTTTCTAAGCAATCCTGTTCCAATTAATATCACAATGATGACTCTCAAATTCGTATTTCAAATTCAGATCTCTTCAGTACTTCAGAGCCATATATTCAAATACCTCCTTAACATGTCCCCTTGGCCATATCAAAGACAACTCTTAACTTCATAAGTCTAAGATGGCACTCATAATCTGCCCCCCTTGGACATGTCATCCCTCACTCTTCATCTCCAGCAAAACACCAATTGTGAAAGCCAGATATAGGATACACTCTGTAACATCCTTAGAAATTCTCTCATCTCTTTCCAATTCTATCTTCTCTACAAACATAGCCCCAATTTAAAATGTAGAATGTCTCTCTTGAAAAAACCTCCTAACTGGTTTATTCCCTCCAAACGATTCTCCAAGCATCAACTCTGAGGCCTTCTAATCATTCAAAATACTGTGGGTTAGTTAAAAGTACACTGTAGTTATACCTCCTATACTGACTTATATATAGAATTAAACAGACCTGAGATGATTCTCAGACCATTAAATGACTCTCTCTATAGGCCTAAAATTATTTTCTAGCTATCTAAAGTTTGGCAAACTATTTAGCCTTTCCAAGCCTCAATTTCTGTAGCTGCAGAATGGAAGCAATAGTACTTGACTTCCTATACTGTTATCAAGAGTACCTTAATAATGGGAATAAAAAGCTTAAAAGCTTAATTCAGTGCTTGCTACTGAGAACTAAATAAATGTTAGCTAGTAAACCAAGCTGAGTGTAATGTTCCCACTGCCTTAGTTCTGGTCCTCATCTCTTGCAACAGACTATTTTAACATACCCCACTGGTCTCAACCACCTCCAAATACCCAAAGACCAAAGCATATTGTAGACTCTAAGAAAAGTCAGGTAAATCTGGTCTTCTTTAGTACTTTAGGATTAAACTAAAGATCACGTTCAAACTTCTTTGAGTTTGGTATATGATCCAGCCCATTTACCTTTCTAATTTCTTCCAGTCATTTCCCCCAATGTGCATCGGATTCAGACCTGTCAGCATACTTGAATTTATTATACTCTATTGGGCCAGCTCCTTTCAACTTGGATTTTTTTCTGTCTGCAATGCTTATGTCTGCACTAATTATCAAATTACTAGTTATCTGGAATTTACAGAAGAGGAAAACTGCAGCTCAAAGAAGTGAAATGACTGGCCAGGATCACATAGGTGGGTGACTAGACAAGACATCAAGGCAAGTGGTACATCAAAGCAAGTGGTCCCCCCCCCCTTTTTTTTAAGAAATTTATTCATTTGAGAGACAGAGAGAGAGAGAGCACTAACACACATAAGCAGGGGGAGTGGCAGGCAGAAGGAGAGAGAGCAGTAGACTCCCCACTGAGCAGGGAGCCCTATACAGAGCTCAGGGTGGTGCTCCATCTCAGGACCCTGGGTTAATGACCTGAGCTGAAGGAAGCCATTTAACTGACTGAGCCACCCAGGTACCCCTCAAGGCAAGTGTTCTAGCACCATATTAGCACTTCTCAGACTTTTCCAATGAGCACTGCTGCTGAGAGAAGATTTTAACTCCCATCCTAGAGGTCAAGGAGGGCCTACACCCAAGACTCTGAAGAGCAAAATGAATCATTTTCAAAGTCAAAAACTTTAAATAAGTTGAGGATATAGAGGCTCTCACAGTTAGAACTCCCTGTGTGTTAAATTGAAACTACAAATCCAAGTTTGTCTATTCTGTGGCTTAAATTCATTCCACAAACCTATCGTCAGCCTTCATTTTCATCACTATTCAGAAGGATGTAATTAAAGACAGTATCATACAAATGGCTGCAGTTACTATTACTTTCTTAAACTAAAATCAAGCATAGCCACAGTGTTTAGGAAAAGGAGAAAGACTGCCCTGAGGACTCTCCCAAGATCCCTAATGTAAGAAAGGCTGAAGACAAAAGGAAATCCAAGGATCCTAGGCCAAACCTGAGTTTTCTTAGGATAACACACTTCTGCAGAGTAGGGCTTCTCAACCAGGGCACCAACTGAAAACTTGGGCCAGATCATTCTTTGCTGTGGAGAGCTGTCACGTGCATTGTAGGCCAGTTACCGTCTACCTACTAGATGCCAATAGCATTCCACCTCAATTTGTGACAAACAAAAATCTCTAGACTTTGCCAAATGTCTCTCAAAGGCAAAACCACACCCATTTGAGTACTCTAGAGTGTACTCAGATATACACCTGATATAACCTGGTTCTGAGAAGTAAACATCAGGAGAATTCAAGACTCTGATTCTTGATTCTAGACAGGAAAATCGTGAGAGAAAATAAGAGACCTCTCCCTATTTGCACAGAACAACAGGATAAAAGAAGAAAGTATATGTGGCTTCCCAATGCTAATTTGCCATAAGGAAGTAACTGAGTGGGATTTGACTTAAATTCCTTATCAAAAAAATCCAGGTGAGGCTTCAAAAACAACCAGACATTTAAGACTGTATTCTGGGTGCTGCAGGGGAGGAAAGAAAAAAATCCAGGGCTGAGTTTCTACTTAGATGACAGTATTTGGTCTCTAGTTTAACAACATAGTGATAAAAGGAGGCAGCTCAACATGACACTACCCTACTTTGATACTGTATAAATGAACATAACTCCTTTACCCCAGCAAAAGTCCAACACTAAAAAAGTATATGTGAACATTCAGTCACAAGAAAACAAAAAGTTATTTTACATAAAGGCAGAGCCTTCAACATCTTCAATTCTGAAAGCCTAGCTTTTATGTTTAATAAAATGTAGCTCACTACCCTTGGCAGCTATTCTCATAGCATTTGCTAATAAGTGAGAAAACAAAGCAGAATCCTGTGGAAGTTAACCAAAGCAAAAGGTCTAGAAGGGGTGGGATGGAGTTCACATATGAACACACATGCACATACTTCCACGTTTTTGGTATTTAAGACTATTTTGTCTTTATCCTTAAAAAAAGAAATTCAACTCTACTTCGTATATTTTATTATTATTGCTTTTAATCTTCCACAATTTGATGTTTTCCCAGGAAATTTACCATAAATTTTAATTAGCCTCCTAAAGATCTAGCTAAAATGAAGAATTAGAGAGTTCACATAAACTACAATGTGATGAGCCTCAGATTTCCCATCTGTAAACTGGCATAAATAAAATTTACTTCTTAAAAGTTGCTGTGGCGAGGGCACGTTGGTGGCTATTAAGCAGCTGCCTTCAGCCCAGGTCATGATCCCAGGATCCTGGGATAGAGTTCCACATGGGGCTCCCTGCTCTGCAGGAGGCCTGCCGTCCCCTGTGCTTGTGCTTGCTCTCTCTCTCCCTGTGTCAAATAAATAAGTAAAATCTTAAAAAAATAAAAAAATAAAAAAATTGCTGTGGCGATCAAATGAAGTCCTGTGTGGCCACTATCTGGGGGCCTAAAATACACTCAAGAAATGGTTACCATTTCTACTGTTGTAACTATTCTACATCAACTTCTCTGAAACTCCTGTTTCTTCCACAAACTCTGAAGAGAAGAACGCGTGTTTTGGAGAAAGAATATTATTTTAGAAGCACATCTTATGGGGCGCCTGGGTGGCTCAGTGGGTTAAAGCCTCTGCTTTCGGCTCAGGTCAGGATCCCAGAGTCCTGGGATCCCAGAGTCCTGGGATGGAGCCCCGCATAGGGCTCTCTGCTCTGCAAGGGAGCCTGCTTCCTCCTCTCTCTGCCTGCCTCTCGGCCTACTTGTGATCTTTGTCTGTCGAATAAATAAATAAAATCTAAAAAAAAAAAAAAAGAAGCACATCTTACATCTATGAAAACACAAGGTAAGTATTTGTGTTGATAAAGATTTGTGATGATAAAGTAGCCTAGGGCAAAGAAAAATAAATGTTTGGTGTTTTGTTTGAGAATTCTCCCGTCAAATACACCTCACTGCCAGCAGCTCATGATATGAAGCCAATGTTCCTTCCCCTGCAAAAAAATTTTTAAGAAAAAAAAAAAAGAAAAGAAAAAATGACAGAAAGAGGCCAAAGGAGAAACAAAGCAATAATATGACAGACCAGAGAAAGGGTTACACAACATAAGTAAATTCTACAATGACAATATTCTCCTAACTCTTCCAAGAACAACAGTAATAATAAAATATACGAAGTAGAGTTGAATTTCTTTTTTTAAGGATAAAGACAAAAGAGTCTTAAATACCAAAAACATGGAAGTATGTGCATGTGTGTTCATACGTGAACTCCACCCCACCCCTTCTAGACCTTTTGCTTTCCCCATGTGGAACTCTATCCCAGGATCCTGGGATCATGACCTGGCCTTCCAAAGAAGCTGGGGTTTAGATTTCACTGTTTATCTAATTAGTAGAATACCACTGGAAACAACTTTTCTTCCCAGTAGCCAAAATCTACTATTAGGTGAGTTAAGACATGCACTTACAAAGTTTTGCTACGCTATGCTAAGTTCTTCCTTCAGAATTATGTTTTTTAAAATTTTATTCATTCAACAGCAGCTCCACTAAAATGAATTTTACAAGTATTAGTAGCAAAATTCAAGATTCTGAATTTACCTAAGAAAATGTCAATTCCTTCCCCCAGAAATCTATCCAAATAAAAGGCAAAGGTTCTTCAATTCTCTTTATCTGGAGATAATAACCGGGTACACAGCTGAAATGAAGTTATTGGGAAACATACTTCCGAACACCCCTTTAAAGAGCCCCCAGAGTACATGCCATTAAGAGATCACTCCACAGCTAGAGTATATCATGAGCATACCCCCAACAAATGCCCTGCACATTAACAGCTCTGCAACAAGACTTCTACGGTTTTTAGCCCTCAATTAGCTCCTGGTAGGTCCGGCAAAAACATGTATTCTATAGTCACTACCCTTTCAACAATTACATCAAGGAAGGCTACATGGCTGTGGGGGCTCTAGTCCAACCTCCTTCATTTTAAAAAAGGGCCTGCAGTGAGGAATGAAGTTAACTTTCACAGGCTTCTGATGTCAAGGCCCACCCAGAACTGAGAGCTCCAGCTTCCAGGTACAAAGCACGTACACATACCCCGGGAGGGGCCAAGAAGGGGAAGGCCTCTGAGTCAGACTACCGGCAACCTCACCCTTCTCACCTGCCAACTGTTTGTACGACCTTGAGCACCTACACTTCGCGTCTCAATTCCCACGTCTGCAAATGAGAGTCAGGACCCCACGCCCTGGGGCGGTCGGAGGAGTCAAGGCGCCGGGACGCGCTCCGAGGCGCCGCCGCCCATCCGCTCCCAGCGCGCCAGGCACTCGTGGCACCCACCTGCACGTTAGGGAAGGCGGTCTTAAGCAGGTAGAACATCTTGCGGTTGGACAGCACGTCCCCGCTGGTCATCTTGTCCTCGGCTCCCTCGCGCGTCTTCCCCTTGGACTTCTCGTGGAGGACGTTGCTCTCGCGGACGCGCCTCACCTCGTCGCCGCCGCGAACAGCGGCCAACACCGACACGGCCAGCATCTCGCGGAGGTCCACCGTGCCCCCATCGGCCGCGGCCGCGGGCCCCGCCGCCCCGCCGCCTCCCGGCTCGCCGCCCAGGCCGAAGAGGCTGAAGCGGCCGGCCAGAAAGCCCGAGTACAGATGGTAGAGTACGCCGAGCCCCAGCAGGCAGAACACGGCCACCCCCAGCGGGGACAGGCGGATGCCCATAGGGGCCATGGCGCGGGAGGCCGGCGCTCGGGGCGGCGGCCCTCACAGGCCTCCCCGCGCCCGCCGCCGCCGCCGCGCTCCCGGGCCGGGCGCCGCGCGTCCTACACCGGCGTCCGCTCGCCGGCGCCCGCGCGCCCCATCGCTCCCTTCCGGGAAAGGCCGAGCCGCGCCGAGAAGCCCACCGTTGCCGTGCCGCGCGCCCAACTGTCCCGGGCAGCGCGGTCCCGGGTCTTCAGCCGGGCAGCGGGTCTCACTTCCACGTTAGCCAACGGCTGCGAGGTGAAAGGGGAGCGTGGGTGTGTATCCGGGTTACGCGAGGGGGCGGGGCGGGGCGGGGCAATATAGGCTCCGCCTCGGGGCGGGGTGACCCTGGGGGCGGGTCGGCGGTCTACAAGCTCGGGGAGCCGCTGGATTGCTCGTCGTCCTTTAGTCTGGATGGAGCAATGTTTGGGTTTTCTAATCACTCTTGCGTGTGACGGGACAATTTTCTATGGAGGGAAGGTGCTGAGTGTCTTGCGCAAATTTAAATTAAATTTCTCTCCGAACGAAGATGTATGGCTGACATGAGGTCTAGCCTTTAGTTTTAGAGTTCCCATCGCTCTCAGATTTTTGGCGAACGGAGGAAATTACAAGCCATTTCCGGAGAGAGCGGTATGCTTTTTTCTCTGGCGCTCATGGAGACAGAGCCTGTAGCTTTAAATCGCTTCTCTGCCCTGGGAGAAGTGGGCAGTGACCAGTACTGGAGAATTTTACTTGGCTCTTTAGTGTATTGGTCTCTCTGTGGTTATCTAAACGTGTGTGCATTTACAACTGTATGTTTATATAGATTTTTCCCTATACCTCCATCTGCCAAAATAAACCATCCTTTATGCGGCTGAAAAACATGGCTTGATTCTGGATTTACATATGAAAGAAAATGCCTGGGGCTTCTCTCCTTTCCAAGGATGCTTTATACGTACCTTTCTTCCAAGGTCGAGATGGAAGAGGAAAGGTCTGAGAAAGCCCACATGATGTAAAGATTATTACAGGATGGTCAGTCAATCTAGAATATGTAATCTTTGAGTCAATATAGGCCCTACAAATGTATTTGGAGAAGGCTTTAACAGATGTAACTGCCTTGTATGCCACTTACCTTAGCATTCATAGTTAATACTTACTAAATTTTAATAATTATTATAGTAAGCATTAATAAATTCCTCTTCCATCTCATAAATGAATATTAGGATGTGCAGTATCACTCTCAGGTATTAGAACAGTTATATAAAATCAACTTAAAATGCAGCCTATTTTACAGTTCATAGGCAAAAGTCACTGGTTTTAAGTGGGCTGTAATAAACATTAATGACCTTAAAAACTGGAAATATACGAAATGGATTCTGAACATCCTTTGTTAAGCAAGTCCTTAGAGACAGGCTGACCTTCACCACTTCTCAGGGTTCAGAACATCTGTAGAATTTGCATATGGTTATATAGATACAATAAACAAAGACTTTTGATTGCTTGGTTTCCCTGGCAGCAATCTGTAACTAGCTTAAAAATAATCACAGCACAGAATCAAGCACAAATACAAATCAATGAAAGAACAGTCTCTGGAGTGTTGACAGCACCAGATCTTAAGGAACTGGCACTGTTTTTGTCAGCTTTTGGGAACAAATTCACAATTAAGCAAAGCTGCTTTCAAAAGAAATTTGAAAGTGAAGGTCACAGAGTTATTATGGCTACCAAATCCAGAGATAAAGATCAGGGTTGAAGTAGACTTAAAAGTTCAACAGAACCACCTCAAACTATACTATGAGATCAGCAAAAGATACGTGTTGGGGAGTAGTTTTGAAAATATTAAAGCATCATTAGATGATGCTTTTTTGGATGAGATTTGTAAAAATAAACTGAATAATATTTTCCAAGGATATTAAAAAGAATTGTTGGCTCCCTTCACTGTGGCATTATACAAAGCACCAGTGAGACACCCAGAGGGATACTGAAAGCTCTGGCAATTTATGCTGCAGGGAAGGGATTAAAGAATCAAAGGAGAAAATGCCCTGAAACAAAGAGTGAGTTTAAAGATCATACTTCTGATAAATAAATAAATATCATAGTTCCAAGAGGGGCTCTAGTACCCAGGTGACCACAGGGAATAGGTAATTAAGATACTGATAAAATATAGCATGTGATCATTAAGAGAAACTGTGTGATGAGAAAATGCAATTAATTACATGTGGGACAGTGATGTTGTCTTAGAAACTTCACAGGAATTTGATTGCAAGAAAGTTGCTTTCTCAGTAGCAAGTGGTCAGAGGCTCTAAGGAATGCTTAACTGGGTGGCCCGGGTGGTGCAGTTGGTTAAGCACCTGACTGTTGGTTTTGGCTCAGGTCATGCCCTCAGGGTCTTGATATCAAGCCCAGCCCTGTGTCCCACTCCCTGCTTAGTACTGAGTCAGCTTGAGATTCTCTCTCCCTCTGCCCCTCCTGCTCACTCTCTTTCAAAAAACAAACAAAAAAGAATGCTACATACCAATGAAAATTATATGCAAGTAGATGTAAACTAAAAGGTTTGTGAACTGAGGCAAACTGGACTTTCAAAAATAACTTTTTTTCTAAGTGTTGAAGAAGATGAGGACTGCCTATATTCTGTATAAATACTAATAGCAGCAAGAATTGACACACAATAGAAACTTCCTCAACAACTTTCCCCTTCACTGGCTTGGCAGACCCTGCTTGCTGCCATCTGCGTGTTTATACATAGTAAATGCCACCTTTTGGAACACTGCACCCTCCTATCCCCACTATTAGAACTTTAAATACTTCTTAAGGGTTAATTTTGTTTATTTCAACCTCATTTTTCCATTGTGGTTACTATCACAAATACATACAAGTTAAATGTTATTAAAACAGTAAAATATAAAAAAATAAAATAAAAAAATAAAACAGTAAAATATGAGTATAAATCTAAAACTGAAAGTTTTGAATGACTTGATATGGGTGAGTCATTAAAAACAAAAATTACTATCAAATTAAGTGTTGGAGCAAAAACTGTATCCGATTGTAAAGAAAAAGAATCAGAAAAGCTCAAACCAATGCTGAAGTCAGATTGCTTGACTTTAAGGAAACCAGGCTGGTCATCTTAGGTAATGCATTACCCATGTGGTTGAAAGTGCAACTAATGAATATACTGAAAGAAAACCCTTTGTCTTGTATAAAAAGATAGACAAATGATTATATATTCAAATATATACATCTACAACCCACTCCTATCTTGATTATATTAGACAAAGATCCACCCGTTAAAGTCTGGATATTGCTATCTTCCTACAAATATCACCTTTCTTTATGTTCTCCATTATGTATGAAATAAATAATACCCATGTATAGAACATTATTGAGATCTTAAATGATGAGGATATTTTGACTTGTCCAAATGACTCCTGACCCCAGAATTTATCTTGGAGAAATGGGTGTGTGTGTGTGTGTGTGTGTGTGTATGTGAAATCTCTGTCAGCTAGTTTTCTTCTTTGTTTTTTCTTTGGAAAGAGCATTTAATGGGGACAATGAAGTTAATTAAGTGTTCAGGCTAGATGAACCTTATGGAAAAGTGGTTTTACTACTTTTCTGAGAAAGCAAGAACTGATGGCATTTCTTCCTGTTTAAAACATTCCAAGAAGAATATTATTTGCATATTCTTGCTTTAAATGAGTTGAGCCTATAAAAACAATAATTCTATTTTGTAATAGACCCAGTGATATGGTGCTTGGTTCTGCCATTAAAGTTCTCTCTTAGCAGATCATATAATTCTTGGGATAATGGCTTTCGTATGTTAAGATTTCATATGCCTGTTTATAAAACATGATCTACATCCATTCTTAAAATTGATTTTCCCAAAGATTTAGAAATACTCCACTTAAATGGGTAACTTTTTCAACTGATATAAAATAATGGATTAGCACTGTAACCTTCTACTATGGCTCTGATCTTAGCAGTAATAACAGCAAATACTTATTTTAAATAGAGGCAATGCGGTAGGTATGTAAAATAGAAAATTGCATATAATTTCTACCCTTCAAAACTGTGATCACTCTAATCCATATGATCCACATAAAGTCAGGTAGGTATTTTACATATCTTTCTATTCTCTGACTTTTTGCATATATGAACTCAGTAGATATTTATGAAAGTGGACTTTTAAAAACTAGTTTTAGTGAAATTTTGTCTATTGTGTAAAGTATTTTTAAAAATCTTGAATTTAACAAATACATTAAGGACCCAACATTCCTTCTGTCTGTCCAGAACTTTCATTTCATAGGTATACAAGTCACACAAAATATTTGCTTTGGAGCTGTTAAGATGTCAAATATTTGTTAATTTTTGTGTGTGCTCCTTATTAAATCCAATGCCTGGCAAAGCATCAATTTAGTTAGTAATGTAAACTTTCCCACACTATATTTTATTCTCTGAGTGGTCCAAACTCATACTACATATTTTCTCTGCTATCTACCTCTAACCAGAGGTAAAATTTATCTTCTTAAAACTCCATTTAGTTAAAAAAAAAAAAAGCCCACAATATAGTGTATAAAATTTCCTAGTCTTCAAAAATAGCAATTAAGTATATTTATTAATCACAATCAGAATATGTCATTTATGGCATTGTGTTTATGATTTATATTACAGAAGAACCCCAATATAATACATGTTGGTATTGCACAATCCTGGGTAAAATGCAAGCCAAGTCATGTCACCCAGAATGTAAGAACTCAGTGTATTTAATAATATCTTAGCCAATGTATCTCAAATGTATTGTCAATGAGAAAAGGTGAAAAAAAAATATTTTTAAAGGAAAGTTGCCCTAACACTGTTTGCCCTACTACATGAAATATTCTTCTGTGTGTTTAAACCCTCTGAATTTATTTCATGATTCTATTAATGACTCACTGTTTGGAGACAGTTTTCTGTGAGTCTCTATTTCTCTTTGTCTTTCCAGCACAGGCACTGACTCCCTTTTGAAGAATGCTATCCTTTCAAGGCTGTTTGTTGTACAACAGAGATAGTGTCTTCCTCCAGAGAAAAAGACAAGTTTGTTCCTGCACATTGAAATAAAGATAATGGGAGGCAGGCTTACTGTTTCAGGGTTCCTAAGCTCAGAGTTCTGCTCCTCTGGACCCTCTTAGTGTCACTCAGTGAGAAGTGAGGCCTGAGAAACAGGGGCCAATGCTGACTCTGAATGCCACAATTGCCTTGTCTCTGAGCCAGGAGTCTCATGTCTTCTGCCAGCATCCATGAAACTTGTATGCTAACAGGTTATCTGCAGGTAGGGTAAAGTCTCAAACAATGTTCCCACATTATCAATTTAGCCATAAGGCCAATTTTGCCAGTTTATTTCTACACCTTAGTCCAAAAGCAAATAGAAAATGTATTTTTCTGCAGCATCAACGTACTAATCCTGCATTATGCTACAAAGTGTCTTCCAGAAGCACCTCCTCTTTTAGCAGAATGAAATCTCCTACTCCTCTCTATTCACCCAGGAGCCTCACTTAGACAGAGCTTCCTGCTAATCCTTGGGATTTCTATAGTTAACAGAGATGAGACACACCCAGATTGCTCTAGATGAGAAGCATTCCTGTAAGACTATCTGTAGTAATCAGGAACCCCAGGAACATTCTCAACAACTTAGATTCATTCTGTGTCTCATTGCTTCTACAACCATAATATTCCACAGATCATGAAGTGCTTCAAGTTTGACTCATAGTCATGAAGAATGCAAAACAGCTCTAGTAACCCATGTTTCTTCCATGCATCGTGTTTACACGAGCAAGAAATGCTCAGATTAGGTCACTCATACTGGCAGTGTTCTCCACATCAAGTTACTTGTCATGTGGTACTTCCCACATACATCTCGCTGGGTGCCTTTGGCTCTGGACCAATCATTTCATCCATGATAAGCAGGGTTACTTTCGTTGCATATCCACACATATAGCAAAAGCCATAGCCACTTGAAGAATAGCTTAATGTTGCTTTCCTTTGCAGAGGGTCATGGGCAGATATAGTCATCATTGGCCATCTATTAGTGCCTCAAGTAACATCTTAACATCCTTATGCCTCACTACAAAGTTACAAGCACCTGACAGGTAAACATCGAATCAGGAAAGTCTAGAGATTAAAACACTGGAGAGATCAGTTTGCTCCATCTCTTGTTTTTGTAGGTGAGTAAGCTGAGTTCCCCCAGAGCTAAGCTGGATGGGAACCCTGGTCTTCCACTTCCTATTCAACACGATTTCCACACAATGCCCACATATGGGCATCCCTTCTTTGGAAGGCAGCAAGTGTATTAGCCCCTCAAATGCAGAGCCCTCGTTTCCAGGCTCTGCCACAAAGACTGCTCCATGGAGTGGCATATTCTGTCTCTCTCTGTCTTTTTCTGTCTCTTTCCTTCTCAGTCCCTCCCTCCCTCTCTTTTCAAATTCAGTTGATTCACCTTAGATTTGCATATAATCTGATTGGGATTGCATTTTTTTTAAAGATTTTATTTATCTCATAGACAGAGATCACAAGTAGGCAGAGGCAGGCAGAGAGAGAGGGGGAAGCAGGCTCCCCGCTGAGCAGAGACCCCCCAATGCGGGGCTCGATCCCAGGACCCTGAGATCATGACCTGAGCCCAAGGCAGAGGCTTAACCCACTGAGCCACCCAGGTGCCCCTGATTCGGATTGCATTTTTAGTTTTTCTCCCTTCTTGCGTGCTTCTGCATGACACCACTTAATTTTAAATAGTCTCCAGTTTCTACTTTGTGAATTGTTTATTACTACAAACAACCCAGAGAAACAAATTCTCAGGTTTTGTGTTCTTCATGATCTTCAAGCCTGGATACCACAGTCTCCAGGAGGCTTCCCTGGTGGAAGAATGGATGCCATGCTCTTTGTGTGTGTTCCAGTAGCCAACAGCATTGCCTGCCATTGCCTAATCCCATCATCTCATCACTGCCCAATTACCTGGTGGCTTCCCGTACTGAACTGTGAGCTCCTGGTGGACAAGACCCATACCTCTTTCTGGGTTGGTATCCCAGCACTTGGAATACTTGATGCATGCCCAGCAAGTGCTTTATGATGCATTTTGTTCCACCCACCACATTTACACCACCATTATTTATCCCTTCCAGTATTCTTTGCTTAGCTTTGTTCATTACTTCCTATCTCTTCCTATTCCCATAGGACAATAGAATAAGGGAGCAATCTCTCAGACACAAAATCTTACTAAAATCTAACCAAAAGATGATAGGAAGAGCAGTAGGAGGGAGAGTTTACTACATTGAATTTCAACTGTGCATTCCTTTGTCTTTAAGCTCAGATAGCTCTCTTTCAGCCCCAGACAGATGTCAATTTTAGGGCCATCTCTTTGGAAACATGGACCAAATTTATCTATGATATTCATGGAGCAGGTCAACATAGACAATGAGTCCAGCTCTTAGCAAGTGGCAAAAGATGGACAGTTCTTGGGGCACCTGGGTGGCTCAGTGGGTTAAAGCCTCTGCCTTCAACTCAGGTCATGATCTCTGGGTCCTGGGATCGAGCCCCGCATTGGGCTCTCTGCTCAGCGGGAAGCCTGCTTCCCTTCCTCTCTCTCTGCCTGCCTCTCTGCCTACTTGTGATCTCTGTCAAATAAATAAAATCTTTAAAAAAAAAAAGAAGATGGACAGTTCTTAATAATTCATGATTCTTCGAGATGCCAATTAGGAAGTGACCAGCAAAATGGAATTTCTGTAAACTAAGAACAAGACGACTCAGGGGATATTTATGTGACATGTTCTTTTTAGGCTGCTCACATCCCTCCTCATGTAGAAAGGGACAACGTATGCCAGGGTCAGGGCTAGAGGGAGGGGGTTGATGGCAAGAAAACTTGAGGCAACATCTGGGGTGATGGAAATATTGAATATTATTATTGTAGGGGTGGTTCCCTGACATTGGTCAAAATTCAGCAACTTGACAAATAATTAAAATTGGCGTATATAAATTGTACATCAAAAAACTGATTTTTTAGAAAGAAGGAAGGACAAATCAAGGCAAGAAACAGATCCTGTATATGATAGTAATGTACCTCTTTGGAGACAAAATAGGATGGGGGGAGGAATTCAGCATGTCTGCCCTATCATGTTCCAACAAAATTGTCTTGATGTAATGTCTTAAGAGGATAAGAAATCTCTTCTATTCCTGTCTGGCATCATCTGCAAGATCATTCTTCCCACCAGCTCATGCAGGTAGAAATAAACACAGAATAGTCAAGGGAAAAAATCCAGCCCTTTGGCTAGTCAGACTAGAACGCAGAGGACCGGGGAGGGGGCAAAATGATATTTCTCTCCAATGGCACGCAGCAGATGAATATAAATTATGAGGGTGAAAAAAGTTCCCTGTCTGGCTGGATTTGTGACTGAAGGTCCTTCAAAGATTGACCTGGATAAGAAAAACTAGGGCAGCATTTGAAAGTGATGTCACGTGTCTACATCAATCCCAGCAAGGCTCCAGCCAAATGGAAGGAGGAGACAAATGCCTGCTGAAGAATCTGGAAGGGGGCTCTGCTTACACCCTAACTAGAGCACTCGGGGCCAACTTCAGCTAAAGCTGTCATGTCCAAGACAGGGCTCCTGAGGCTGAGACTACAAAGGGAACAAAGGTGCAAAAACCTTTTTCTTTCCCTTAATGATGGTGTATGCTTTATAACCACAGGTTGTTCTGTCTCTCTTAGAAGCTGTTTCCCCTTCTGGGCATCCTCCTTCCCTTCTGGGTCTTGCCAGTTCTCAGCCATCCTCTGAGCCCTGTACAATTGTCCCTCATCCCTCCTCAGACTCCTCCCAGCACCTCAGTCTTTAAATTTCTTCTGTGCTCCTAATCTTTCCGGTTCCACTTAGCACTGCAAGGCCTTCCTCATTATTTCTGCATAACATTCCTTGAGCTCTACAAACATGGTCTTGTCTCTCGTGCTTGAAGGAACACAGCCTGGCAACCAAAGGATCGTTTCCCTCAAATTCTCATTCTTGACTTGCATTTCTCATACACTGCAAAGGCCATACTTTGCTCACTTTGCTCAAGACCTCAGATGCTGGGCACACATTGGCTCTCTTAGGCTATCTCTGGCTGAGGAAGGCCCTTCCCTGAGGACGAGGAATTCTGTGGCCTGTGGGCCCCCGAAGAGGCTAAGACAGGGAGGCATCCTGTATTTGCACACTTCAGGTTATCCTGCAGGGTGGGACAGGCTACCCCCTGCTTCCCCTCCTTGTGCCCTCTCCCTTCCCAAGACTCTTGCCTCTGGGCCACTGTTCTGTGATTGTTAAGGAAAATTCAATGACCATGGAGCGTATCACCTCCCTCTACACCCCTTCAGGGGCTGACCTGCCTAACCGAGCCACGTCTGCTGGCACAGGTCTGCTGTTGACTTAGTGTGCTGTGTTTTAAATGGACACCCTTTGTTTTACTTACTGGGATGATAGTTCTCAAAGCCTTGTAATCTAGTTTTTCTTTTTCTTTTTCTTTCTTTCTTATTTTTTTTTTAAGATTTTATTTATTTGACAAAGAGACACACAGCGAGAGAGGGAGCAATTTCCCTGGTAGCTAGCAAAGACCTGGCCCAGCATGGTGGTTGATTGAGTACAAGATGCCTTGTGCCTGGAGGGAAAAAGAGAGGGAGGGGTGGTTCCCAATTGCATCAACCCTATGCAACGGGAGGCTAGACATAAGTTTTCTATGGTCTTGCTGTTTTCATGGAGATTCAAACTGAGAACAATGAAGAAAAGATACATTCTCAAGAGAGGCACCTGCCCCCTCATCTCCCCAGAGCTATTGTCAGGACCCTCAAGGAACAGAGCCAATCCCTCCTTTCCACCATGACATAGATCAGGAGCATGATCAGAGAGGAAAGATAAGTGAGGATCCATTAAAGCTAGTTGCTGAATGCAGTTCTTACCTTGAGCATGCCCCATCTCTGCCTCAGACAGAATGAGAGGGGTTTGGGTGGAACCGTTTAGAGAAAAAAAACCCGTGTGCCCTAGATTGTGAGGGCACACTGTCTACCAAGTAAAAGCCTCAATGTGTTTCAAACACATAGATTGACATGCATACTATATTCTATTTACATTTAAATACACTATATGGAGAAAAGAAGGAGAGAATGAAAGAATGGGAAATTGAAATGGGCAAGAAGGCGAGAGTTTGTCTCACAGTTGTGGGTTCAGCTGATGGCTTGAGTCTCACTATGCATTAAAGTGATACAGGGTATCTCCCACCTTTCAAAAGTTCCTGTGAGGCCACTTCACTTTCAGAAAGACCTACTCCATTATTACCTGTTTCTCCTAACCAAGGAAATCCCAAGGGAACTTTTGCTTTTACGAGAAAAGGCGAAAAGCGATACTAGCGTCCAGCATCTGTTTTGCATCTACCGAGCTTTTCTGGGGGCCTCGGGCAACCAAGCTCCTTCCCCAGGTAACCACACTTAGCAGCTCAGAATCCAGCCATCATAGCTCTGAACTGTGTCTGTGAGCATCCATGCTTCCCTTCCATTTATTTTGTTTATCTGTTAGCAAGATATTGTTGCAGAACCTGGACTGGATCCTGGCGGAAGAACCAAGCAGCACTCGGAGACTTTGGAGGATCGGAGGTTTATTTAACACTGGTGGGCTCAGAGGTGGTTGTTCTCCAAAGTTCTGAGCCCCAAGCACAAGCAAGGAGGGGGATTTATACCCTTCTGCTTCTACATACTTGGTACTTTTGGTGTGTGCGGGAAATGGGGTAGGAAAGAACCCGGAAGGGCTTTGAGACAGAGACTGGAATTCCCTTGCTGGTTTGGTCAGCAATCTTAGAGTACAGTTTTTCCAGATTATTCCCCCCTTTGATGCCCTTTTTTTTTTTTTTTAAAGATTTTATTCATTTATTTGACAGACAGAGATTACAAGTAGGCAAGAGAGGCAGGCAGGGAGAGAGAGGAGGAAGCAGGCTCTCCAAGGAGCAGAGAGCCCGATGCGGGGCTCGATCCCAGGATCCTGGGATCATGACCCGAGCCGAAAGCAGAGGCTTTAACCCACTGAGCCACCCAGGCGCCCCCCTTTGATGCCCTTTTAAACACCTAGTTTGGAGGGCATCATTATCATCTATCACCATGGCCCTGCAAGGCTAGTATTTGGGCAGTGGCTCGCCTGTAACAGTGTTTTCTCTGAACTTAGCAATCCATCTTAAGGTTCCTAAGGCTTCCCAATAAGCAATAACAATAACAAGTTTCTGGGAGAAAGTCCAGTCAGAAGGGACAGCAATGTAAAGTTCATCTCTTGAGGTGAGGGTATTGGTGTCATGCCTACAATAGCCAGGGACCACAGTGAACAGGTGTCCATCAGTCGGTGGGGTCTCATCGAAGGTGGAGCCAGAGCAGGTCCGTAGGATCTGGTTGGGCTTCCCACTGGTGTGGTTCATCCAGCTGGTGAGATCCTTCTTTACTCTAGAGCAGTGGACCCATTCGGTGACACCTATGACCCTGAGGGCAGTAGGGGTGGTTAGAACAACAGTGTGGGGCACTGTCCGCCATGATTTGAGAAGGCCCTTTCTAAAGCTTCTCAGGAGATGGGCCTTCTAGTTTTTCCCAGGGCTTGGAGGTGTTGGGACATCTTTAAGTTTCCAATCTGTTCAAGGTCTCCTTTAAGACTACTTACTATGGGGGGTGGCCTGCTATAGAGCTTTCTTGGTGAATTATAGCTGCAGCAATCTTTTAAATCCCATTGACTAGAATAAACAATATCAATGACCTCCAATAGTTATGCTCTACAGAAGTGCAACGTTCAGGTCCAGGCATAAGGGTCGTTGGATTTTAAAGTCTGACAGGTTTTAGGTATTATTTCAGGAAACTCTATCAGTGTAGCCTGGTATTTAATAAGTTGGCCTCCATCATCCATTGGTGGCCTTTGGTTTCTAAGATAAATCTGAACCTGATGCAAAGTCATTACAGTTAGGGATTGTCCCATAGTGAGCTTTGAGGCTCCTTTTACAAGGAGGGCTGTTCTATGCTTAGCTAAAGCCTTTGTAATTGTACCTCAATAGAGGTGGCTTCTAGGATAAATATGACTAAGGGATGAAATCACTAAGAAGCCCTTTTCTTGAGTTGTCCAGCCTTAACAATATCCTAATTACAAAGGATCATGAGCAAGTGGGAGAAAACTTGTCAAGAGGTAAGGGGAGTCCCACATGCATCATCCAATAAAATCATAAAGAAAGTGGGGTCATCTATTATCTCCACAAGTCCATAGTTAATCCTATGGGGTGGGGTATGTTTCTGGCTTTTAGGCAATTTCATTATCCTAGCCCCATAGAATTAGTTAAGGTGATAGTTGTTATACAGTTGTTGGGGAATCAATCCCATTTTCCAGTTGTTTAGATAATTTTGTGCCCCTGGGGTATTATCCCCACACAATAATCAGCAGAAGATTGTCTATATATGAGTTACTGTGGTAATTTCTCTTAAGTTTACCTCTAGTTGTCTAGCTTAGGTAAACAACAAACATTTAAAGACAATCAAATCTAGAACTTAACATCCACAAAGGTGTGTTACTGAAACATAATTTTTCTCTCTAAAATAACCCTCATTTCCAGAGATAGCCAAATTAGGACTAATTTATTTGAAAAACAAGTCCAGTTTAAACAGATTTGGCCTAATTATTTACATAAGATCAGCAAGAACAGTGAGTGATCATACAGATCTTTTAGAATCTGCTTTGTTGGAACTTCTTATAAGGGATCTCTCGGTTGAACTTTCAGTAGCCTTTCCAGGCCAGAAACCAAGCCAAGTACTTGCCATCAGACATGCCTGCAATACCTGTAGATTTGAGTAGATTCCTCTTCATGAGGTCCCCAAAGTATCCTGAAGTTCCTGTACCTGCCAGGAACTGACATTCTTTACTCACCTGGTGAGGCTGCCGGGAACTCTGTAAGCAAGGTATCAGGCCAACAGTCCCAAGGGGCTTTATGGCTCCAGGTTTCATAAAGTCAACCTTAGTTCCTTAAAGCTGTCTGCTCATATCTGAGTCTATGCATGTCTTTCTCAAATATGACATTCCAGTCAAAGCCTTGGTAAAATAACCAATGTTTCCAATAGTGTCCGGTTACATGGAGAACAGATTCTTATCAAACTTATGCAAATGACTGATTGCCAAAGAAGAAGGAATACTTACTGAGACCTTTTGAGTTTCAGAGGATTCAGAAAGAGAAAAGTTGAATGCTTTGATTTGTTTACAAATGAATATTTTTACATTTCTGTAAGTCATAGATAAGTAAAATTTTTCTTCGTCTGGAAGGGCAAACATTAGAAAATGAGCAATGTCTAAAATAAGAGGCATAACACTATAATCTTTTAGTTCATATACTACCATGTTACTAATTCTGGTTTAGTTTGAATGCAGCTTTAGTTAGTTCTGGAAGTTCTTTCCCATTTCAGTTTTAGGATTTCCAATATACTGGATACCTGTATTTGTCCTGAAAATCCTTTATATGAATCTCCTTTAAGGTGAAACTCATTTTATAAGAGAATTAAAACAATTATAAATGATAAAAACTTAGAATAGATATGGTTATAGAGCTGTTGAGAGTTTACAATTTAGCTGGTAAAGAAATCAGGTTATTTCTGTAACACATAACACTTTAATAATTAAATACAAAGTGATGACTTATCAAAACATTAAAACTTTAGGAAATATATAGAACCTGTAGAATCATTATAGCATTTACCCAAATGTAACCCAATGTTTATCATTTGTTTAGCAGTACTTCCTGAGTAACTTAGCATACCAAGGAAAAGCCTAATGAGTTAAAGAGATTTCATTTACAATTTAAATCTTGTCAGCATTTTCTAAAATCTTAGAAAGTTTTAAAGCATATGCCTAAATATAATTAGGGATGTTAAACACCTGATAGGGGCAAAATATGGAAAATGGCTTTTCTGAACAGGCAAAGAGGAAACAACTATTTACGTTTTCTTCCTAACAGCAGATCAAATAACCTAAGAAAACTTTGTCCTTTTTAACAGAGAGAAAACCAGCTTTCTATACCAGTGTCTTTTTTTAAAATTCATTTCAGTCTTAGTCTGTCGTGACCATACTTAAAATTATTTTTCTGAAGCTTTCCCTTCACAAACCTTCTACAACTTTCCTTTGCATTTAGGTTTTGTCCCAAGCCATTTTCCTTCCAAACAATCATCTCATTTTGGACAAAATTACCTTCTTTTCCTTCAACAAAATGCATTCCCATTCCTTCTATCTTTCTTACATATCTCCTACTTTTCCACATAGAGTTGTTTCCTTTATTTCCATCAGTCATAGTTACAGTTAGCATAATTTTGTACTCTTAGAAACACCTTAATAGCTAGTGATGGCTAAGTATTAACCCTTTGTGAATTGTTACAACAGAATTCTTTAGATGGCAAATTTATGAATCAGTTAAGCACAAGACATGTTTACCAACAGATTTATTTTTGTTGTTTTTCTTTTTTTTAAAGATTGTATTTATTTATTTGATACAGAGAGAGAGAGATCACAAGTAGGCAGAGAGGCAGGCAGAGGGGGAGGGGAAAGCAGCCTCCCCACTGAGCAGAGAGCCCAATGCTGGACTTGATCCCAGGACTCTGAGATCATGACCTGAGCCGCAGGCAGAGGCTTAACCCACTGAGACACCCAGGTGCCCCTTACCAACAATTTTAAATATTCTTAGTTTCTTTGCAGTAAGTCAAAAGCACAAACCTATGTCCAGTAATTAATGACTTAGCATTTTATCCTATTTGAAAGACCTAGATGTCCAATGAATTTCATTCCATTTGTCATTCAACCAAAACTTTAAAGTTTCAGGTTACCAAAGACTTTGAAAGCTGTATTAACAATTACCCATGAAAACTTTGAGACAATTAACCATCAGTTTAGTCATCATTTTGGTGACATATTTCAACAGAGATAATGAGCTTATTTGACCTTCAGTAAACCTTGATAGAATAAAAATTTCACATTTGCCACTGATAACTTAAAAGACACATCTGTCTGAACTAAACCAACAAACTTCGTTTAAATGCTGAAATATGTTCCACCAGCATCTTCCCCATAGTCAGTTTTCACCTGAGACAAGTGGGGAAATCTGGAGTGGGTGGTGTTAGTTCCTGGGGTTGCTCTTCTTGCTCCTTGACAGTGGTGCCTGAGGCACTGAGGATGGTCTAGAAGCCAGTAATCCAGGCTGCACCCAAGGTGGTGCAAAAACAGGAAAAAGAAGGATGCGGAGGCAGAAAAGACAAAGTGCTGCCAGAGGGCAGAGAAAGGGTTCCAGGTTCAGGAGATCATCAGCTCCAGAGAAGCAGACGCCATGTTTTCACACCAACAAGGTCAGGGATAGACAATCCATATTGGGCCAGAGAAGACAGGGAATTCCCTAAAACAAAGGAGGTTTGGCAGCTGCTTGGGAATATTCCTTAAAGTCCCTATCCTGAAGGACACCTGGGATCATGACCTGAGAGGAAGCCAGCTTTAACACCCTGAGCCACCCAGGTGCCCCTCCCACTTTCTCTTAAAGGTAAATATGAGAGCTCCTGTTAGTTTTCATTCTGTTTCTGTCTGGCTCAAGTTTCCTGTGAGCTATCAGAGCTGCTAAATCAGGTATCTCCCCACACATGCCACTTACCAGAAGCAGGAGCACTGCCTTCCTGCAGCTCACCTTTAGGCCCCAGGTCAGAGGAGGACTATGGTCCCCACACTTTCTGATGGGTTCATCCTTGTCCAGAGATCATCCCCATTGCTGCTCCTGATGCCCCACTGGCCAGGGCCTCCCTGATAGGCTTTGCTTCCTTACAGACTCTGGGCTCTTTTACTTGGGTTACAAATGTCTTACTTTGGTCTTTCCTATTAGCACAGAATCAGACCAATGGAGGCAGAGTTGGGAATTATGGGAATTGGTCAGGGTGTGTGGGAGTCCCAACCATAATTTTGTAAATGACCTGCACAGTGGGTAAGTCTTAGGGCCCCTCAGAGGGCCAGTTGACCCCAAAGATGGCCCATTCCAATTCACACAATGTGCCGAATTTCCCAGATGTTTTGATCCCATAGTCTCCTGAGAATCACTTCTTAAAATTTTGAGCATACAGTCTAAGACCATAGGTTTTGAATCAGTCATCATGCTCACCATGGTGAGCAGGGAGGCTCCCTTGGCCACCCTGTGTGTTCCCTCCCTGTGTTGTTGGCATGAAGACAAACGAAGGGTGGGTGTCTCTTCAAAGGAGAGACCACCAGTCAGATGCCCCCCTGTCCACAATCCCAGAGGACACCTAGGTGCCTCTTAGCCTTAGCGAGTCCGTATGAACCCCAGACTGGCACCCCGAAGGGGCTCACCTTAGACCCTATGAGGTCACCAGGGAAGCAGGTTAGGGCCACTTGAACTCTGTAGGCTTCTGGGGACCCTAAGGGTGCCCGTCTGTGGAGCCACAGAATCCATATGCCTGACAAGCCAGCTCAAACTACACATTCACTCACACTTTCACACCTAAGTTATTACAGCTCCTCCCCTCCAGAAGGCCCTGATCTGTGGAATTCCTTCTGGACATTCCTTCCTGGGATTCCTGACCTGAAGGACCTCCTCCCAGGAAGGCCCTACCTGTGAGACTTCTAAGAGGTCTCTGGGAGGTGATCAGTCTCCCCTTCCACCCTCAGGGGTAGGCCTGACTGGGTCCTGGGGCCCCAGGTCTTACCAGAATCCAAAGTCAGGGCCAGGTCCTCACCTGCCAAGTCTCCTTTGAGTCTGGGTGGGAACAGCAGGGCCTTCCAGGCGGGAGACTGCCAAAAATCAGGCAGGGCACGCCTTCTCCCTTAGGATCCCTCATTCCGGCACTGCCCCCACCATTGCCCCAAACCAATGGGCCAGCGGGGTTGGGTTTCCTGGTCAGGGAACCAAATGTTGTGGAACCTGGACTGGATCTTGGTGGAAGAGCCAAGCAGCACTCGGAGACCTTGAAGGATCAGAGGTTTATTTAACATTGGTGGCAAACAGGATCCAACAGCACATTAAAAAGATCATCCACCATGACCAGGTGGGATTCATCCCTGGCTTACAAGGGTGGTTCAACATTCGCAAGTCAATCAATGTGATAGAACAAATCAATAAGAGAAGAGAGAAGAACCACATGGTCCTCTCAATTGATGCAGAAAAAGCATTTGACAAAATCCAGCATCCGTTCC